>JARGCV010000275.1:880000-892500 GCA_034064705.1 Bothrops alternatus | reverse complement strand
GGGATTCAGCTTGCAGCTGAGGTCTTCAGCACCGAGTGAAACTTTCATGGAATAAAACCTTGCAAGAAATGTCTTCTACTGTAGTCCTTAATTTGAACAGCACTGGCCTTCGTTCTGCTGAAGTACCTGCTTGAATGTCGGCACCAAGTTCAGAGACATTTAGAAAAGGATATGAGTGCCTTTTCCATGTGGCATTTTCTGTCCATGACATTTTTACATATTGCTATTCCTGTGGCAGGCACAGAAAAGATCTAGTTGTCAACAGGGGACACCGTAATCCAACCATACCATTTTTTATTTCTGCCAAGTGTCTCTGCAGTCCCAGGTTCAATATTTGAAAAGGACTCATCATAACTGATGAGAAAGGCATGCCCATACCTTGCAGACAATGGGAGGAAAAATCCATAGCTCTGATATTCCTACAACAACACGGAGGCATAACATTTTGGGGAGGGACAAATCCACACCTCACTTTCAAGTGTCCTGACGAGTTGCATTTCAAGAGGTTTTGGCCAAAGAAATAGGAGGTGACCCTACGAAAACAAGATATGATTTAGTGTACTGCATATTTACATCTGGGGCAGTGTGGTGGCTTCAGCAGTTAAGACACGGGACTTGTTGGAGGAAAGTTAACAACCTGGGTTTGAGACCCAAGCACCACAAGATGGTGTGAGCTTCCATCCTCGCCCCATCTCCTGCAACCTAGCCATTCAAAAGCATGCAAACGCAAGTAGATAAATAGGTACCACTTTGGTGGGAAGGGAACAGTGCTCTGTGATTTCACTGACCCAAAGCCTCCCGTCAGCTTGCAAACATTTTGCGCACAGAGACTAGAAGCTTCTGGGCACAGTGATCTTATGCGGCAGAGAGATTGGAGAGGAGATAGCTGGAGAGGAAATAGCTTGCTAGATCTTTATAAGGTAAGTGACCCGGTGCGGCAGAATGGGGGTGGGGGAAGCAATTGCATGAGGTATCTCAGTGGGAGTCTTAAGCAGGTGTCCTGTTCTATCACAGACCCCCCCCATGGCCTTCCCCACCCTGAGATACCTCATGTGCACTTAACAACCCATGCATCTGATGAGTGAATACGTGGGTAAAAGCAGAGAGTGATGGCGTTCAAGGTACGCCATTCACTCCTACAAATCCTCAAGTTATGAATGGAGCGGGCAGGCTCCACTACATTCATACCTCCAGGACTACCTGTAACAACATTTAGAGTATTCAAGGATTTTGGAGGCTACTTCAGCTAAGGTTAGATAACCTACCATTAGGACCGTCATGAAAAGGGCACAACAAAGAATATTTTTCCTGTGCCAACTCAGAGACTACCCAAGGAGCTGCTGATATAATTCTACAGTGGAATTATTGAGTCTGTCATTTATACTTCTATAGCTGTCTCGTTTGGTACAGCAACTGAACGGGACAGGTACAGACTTCAACAGATAGTTTGTTGTTGTTAGTTGCGAAGTCGTGTCCGACCCATCGCGACCCCATGGACAATGTTCCTCCAGGCCTTCCTGTCCTCTACCATCTTCTGGCGTCCATTTAAGTTCATGCCTACTGCTTCAGTGACTCCATCCAGCCACCTCATTCTCTGTCTTCCCCTTCTTCTATTGCCCTCCATCTTTCCCAGCATCAGGCTCTTCTCCAATGAGTCCTTCCTTCTTGTTAGGTGGCCAAAGGACTTGAGTTTCAACTTCAGGATCTGGCCTTCTAAAGAGTAATCAGGGTTGATCTCCTCTAGGACTGACCGGTTCGATCGCCTTGCAGTCCAGGGGACTTGCAGGTGTCCCCTGGATAGTTAGGACTGCAGAAAAAACAATAGCAACCAGCCTGCCTTCCATTGAGGACCTGTATACTGCACGGGTCAGAAGGAGGGTTGAGAAAATATCTATAGACCCCTCACATCCTGAACATAAACTTCTCCTGAATTTCTCCTCTCAGAACACTGCTATATAGCATTGCATGTCAAAACAACTAGACACAGAGATGTTTTTTTTCTCCATGCCATCACTCTGAATTCTTATTCCTAAGGATATCTAACCATGTGGTAGGACTGTATTGTTATTATCCTTCTCATTTTTCCTATTACCTTCTCCACTTGGTATCTTATGACTGTCATAAGATGGTTGCATCTTATGATTTATTATTGTATCTTATGATTTATATTTTTTTCTCTTTGTTGCTTGTATGTATACGGAAAGCTTATGCACTGGAGACAAATGCCTTGTGTATCACTTGGCCAGTAAAGAATATTCTATTCTATTCTTTAAATTCTGCTTGAGAACTTGAAAGAGGAAAAAAAACAGCCTTCTTTCCCAATGGAAATGAATGAACGTTGAATTTTGAACAGTTGATGAGTAGGTCAAAACGTGTGTGCTGAATGGCTTCATATAATAGATACTTCTTCTTCAAAGGCTGCCCAACTGTTTCCCCATTGTTCCAACCACTGAACATTTTTGCTTTTGCTCATTAAACAATCAAAAATGTAGCTGACAGCAAGAGGCATCTAGCCATAGAAATTGGCTTGCTTTAGCACTGTATTACTTAACACTGAATAAATAGAAGCACTTTGTCTGAGTTGCAATCTTGAACCACTGATGGAGAAGGGAAGGCAACAGGAAGAAGAATGAGGTATTCATGTAGCCATTTCCTATCCAACTCGGTGTTATATATCCAAACGTACAGACATATCGGCTCTTCTGCAATACGATGCGATTGCTAAATCAGAGCAAGTTTTCTTTGTGTATCTAATGATCTGCTGAAACTCAACTTGCAGTTCTGAAAAATGTTCTTTCCCTGAGAAATAGGATCCAGTTTTAATACAGAGAACATAGCATCACAAGGCTGCAAGGCACCTTAGAGATGTTCTAGTCCAATCTCCTGCAGGTGTGAGGAGTCCTTGGTGCCCTCTGAGCTTGGTTGTTTTCTTGCAGATGTTTCATTACCCAACCTAGGTAACATCATCAGTGAAAGGCAAGTTGTCTGTGATGGAGCACCCACCACCTCAGGAAGTAAACTATTCCATTGATTAATTGCTTTCACTATCAGAAAATTTCTCCTTACTTACTGTCCCTCCAATTCTTCTGTCTGATAAGACTAGCCATGCCTAGCTCCCTCAACATAACAATTTAGCCTCCAGGCCCTTTATCATCGTTGTTGCTCCTCTCCGCACATTTTCCAAGTCTCAACATCTTTTTTTTTCATATCATGGTGACCAGAACTAGATGCAGTATTCCAAGTGTGGTCTCACTCCTGTGGTAGTGTGAGGGAGATGGGCAGATAAGGAGTATGCAATATAAATAAATAAAGCAGTAGTGTCATTTATCTTTATGCTATTCCTCTGTTGATGCAGCCCAGGACTGCATTGGCACTGAAAAGGTGACTTATGACCTATCAACTTTGCAGTCACGTGGTCAAAATTCGGATACTTGGCAAACTGGCTCATATTTACGATGGTTGTGGTGTCTTGGAGTCACATGATCCCCTCCTGACAAGCAAAGTCAATGGGGAAGCCGGATTCACCGTGATTTGCTTAATAAGTGTGGCAAGAGAGGTCACAAAATGGGACAACATTCACTTCACAACTGTCTCATTTAGCAACAGAAATTTTGGGCTCAGTTGTTAAGTTGTTAAGTCGAGGACCGCCTGTGATCCAAAACAAAGTTGTCCCTTTGCTTCCTGTGAGAACTAGACCTTGGATAGATTGAGTTTAAGGAAGGCATAATAACTTTGTACCGTCGAATAGTCTAATGACACTTCAGCCCACACAGACAGCTTTAATAATATCCCTGCTAATGGAAATGTAAAATATTCAAGTTTTTTCCTGCGCAGACATCAACCCCGCCGAAGGTTTAATTATATAATTGAATATATTCCCACGTTAGATCACTGATGTTTGGCGCATGCCAAAGGGGGGAGGGGGAGAACAAGAAGGAAGGAGCATCACCTAGCAACCATTTCTAACAAATGGCAAGAGGGGGGGGAAATAAAGAGATTATATGCTACATCACTCCGCAGAGTCAAAATTGATAGCAAATTGTGTTTGCCCTTTCATCTGGGGTGGAAAATCCATTGTGTGCAGGCAGAAAGTAAGTGAAAAAAATATTCAGCTCAGAAAGGAATGTCTTTGTGATCTTCCCATTTTTTCCCCCTTCCCCAAAGAGAATAGGAAAGAAGGAAAGAGACGGGCAATTGCTGTCGGCAAAAATGACATCCTGCCCTCTGGGGAAGAGCAGGAAGGCAAAAATTGTAGGTAGTGTTAATTTAATAGCCTTTGGCATTCACTCAGGAACAGGAGAAAGGATTGGAGAAGGACATTAGTGGAAGGGCCAGGAAGGTCTGCAGCGAGCAGGTGAGAAATGTCAAGATGGTGACCAAAAGCAGACAATTCACACATAAAAAGGAGCATGACTTTGATGACATGGTTGCAGCCTCCACCTTGATTTTAATTTTGATACATACACACCCAGCGGCCAGCCCTGGGGAGAAGCTCAACTTAGCTTCAGATCCAGTCTGAAAGACCATCTTCAGAACAATGAAATCAACACTTTGGGGCAGTACAAGATGCCCTATGAAATAGGGGGCAGGCTCAGTCACCATGCCAGAAAAGTATCATGCTTGCCTCCTCTGCTGTGATGGAATGTGGCCCAGATTCCCAGGAGGGAGGGGCTGCATTCCAAAGGAGCAAGGGACAAATCAATTTAGAGAGTTTGTGTGAGAGGAAGAGGGTGAAAACAGCTCCGCCTTAATAGCTCCCAGAGTGTAGGTTTTATGGTGCAAGTTATCTACTTCAGTTCGGCAAGATTCTGTCTGTAGGTGCGGAACAATAAAAAAATCTGCTTGGAAGAATCTCAGTGTGTCTTTCTAGAGTTTTGGAGCCTGACATCCACATGCTGGCATCACAGCTCTTTCTGTCAACATCCTTGTTAGGACTACCAATAGCCATTATGGCAACCATTTTGTAAATAGGGAGGCCTCTCAGGGCTGCCACGCCAGGGAAAAGTCGACCTGCCTGTTGTCAAATCTCCAAAAAGTAAGTATACTGTTGGAACCCATCACTAATTTTGTCCACATTCTCTATTCTTCTTCTGAATATATTACGAAGTAGGTCACTTGGTGATGCCAGTGGTGGAAGATGCAAGACCGTCTGCACTTAGTTTAAACTCGTTTGCCCTCAATTTCCAATCTCATCCAGGGAAACACCCGTTTAAGCTCAATTGGTCGAAATAAGGCAAAATTGAACCATAGTTTGATGTTTAAGAAACTGTACAGATAGTCCTCAACTTACCACCACAATTGAGCCCAAAATTTCTGTTCTTAAGGGAGACATTTGTTAAGAGAATTTGCCTCGTTTTACGGCCTTTCTTGCCACAGTTGTTAAGTGAATTGCTATTTCTATTTCTATTTAATTTGATTTTTATGCCGCTCCTCTCCAAAGGACTCGGAGCGGCTAACAACATGAACAAAAAACAACATCACAGCATTTAAAAACCAAAAACCGAGTCGACAAAGCATTTAAAAGACCCCCCCAAACACATTCATCATACAGACACAATCACAATCATCCCCAGGCCTGCTGGCATAGATAAGTTTTCAAATTCTTCCGGAAGGCCGGGAGAGTGGGGGAAATGCGGACTTCAGGGGGCAGTTGGTTCCAGAGGGCGGGCGCCACAACAGAGAAAGCCCTCCCCCTAGGACCCGCCAGACGGCAATGTTTCGCTGACGGGACCCGGAGGAGGCCAACCCTGTGCGCTCTCACCGGTCGTAGGGAAGTATGTGGCAGAAGGCGGTCCCGTAAGTATCCTGGTCCCATGCCATGAAGGGCTTTATAGGTGATAACCAACACCTTGAATTGGGCTCGGAGACCAATAGGCAACCAATGCAGCATGCGGAGAGTTGATGAAATGTGGGCACAGCGAGGAAGGCCCACAACCGCTGCAGTTTTTAAGTAAGCAATCTGGTTGTTAAGTGAATCCAGCTTCCCCATTAACTTTGCTCAACAGAAGGTGGCAAAAGGGGATCACGTGACCCCGGGACACTGCAACGGTCATAAGTATGAACTAGGTGCCAAGCGTTTGAACTTTGATCCCATGACCATGGGGATACTGCAACGGTTGTAACTGTAAACAACGGTCATAAGTCACATTTTTCTGTGCTGTTGCAACTTGGAATGGTCACTAAGTGAACTGCTGTAAATCAAGGACTACCTGTTTTTGAAACTAACCCTGAAGGTGATACCACAGTGGGCTAAAACCAGGAAACGGATGCTTTTAATCTTTGCTTTGCTAGACCAAAGAAGAACAAGGAGAGAAAAGTCAAGATCCTCATCCTTTTCCAGGCGGCATTAAATGACAATTTTGATATTACACACAAGGCCAAGCCATTCCTAAGGAACCTCCTGCAGGTTCTCCAACTTACTTGACACTTCGGATGTCCCCTGTCGAATGCAGACCAGAGATAAGGGGCACATCTGCTGAAATTCCCAATTCTTGCATTAAATGTAGCAGCAGCCGGGATTTTCAATCTGCAAAAGGCAAATATTTGCCACGTAAGCTGTAAGGTTAGAGTTTTATCGTGTTATGCATTTAAAAAGCAATACTTCCTCTTCCCCATCAAACATTATCTCCTCTCCACACTGCCCACATGTTCATAATAATCAATGCAGCAGGCTGCTGTACTTTCATTGCTTTGGAAAGCTTGTGTTTATCACCAGTTTCCATTCTACCAAATAGTTTTGACCTGAGGTTACAATGTGGGACTTGAGAGATGCAAGACAGGTTAAGTGGGAGACAGGCAAACATATCATTATGGGCACCTCACCTTGTTTTGAAGATACTCAAATCTTCCAGAAGGATTTTCAGCACATTCATTTCATGGCCCAGCACTGGGGCTGGGCTTCAGCTGCTCATTCATTTGAGCTAACATCTTCAACTTACTTTGATCCAGCTGGGGGAAGATCAGCATCTTGTGTGAATGCAACCGCCGATAACTTCTTTAGATGCTTGACTACTGCCTCTTCCCAGAGTCTCAGATACAGGAGTATCAACTCCCTTCCTTGGATGAAACCAAATTCCATCTTCTCCACCAGTGTGAAAACAGCCACAAAGGGATAGGTAGAAAAGAGGAGAAAGAAGAGCAACAAAGATGATTAGGAGACTGGAGTATATAAGGAACGGTTGCTGGAATTGGGTAGGTCTAGTTTAATGAAGAGAAGGACGAGGGGGGACATGAGAGCAGTCTTCCAATATCTCAGGGGCTGCCCCAAAGAAGAGGGAGTCAAGCTATTTCCCAAGGCATCTGAAGGCAGGACAAGAAGCAACGGATGGAAACTAATCAAGGAGAGAAGCAACCTAGAATTAAGGAGAAACTTCCTGACAGTGAGAACAATTAACCAGTGGAACAACCTGCCTCCAGAAGCGGTGAATGCGCCAACACTGGAAGTTTTTAAGAAGAGACTGGACAGCCATTTGTCCGAAATGGTGTAAGGTTTCCTGCCTGAGCAGGAGGTTGGACTCGATGACCTCCAAGGTCCCTTCCAACTTTATCATCATCATCATCATCATCATCATCATCATCATTATTATTATTATTATTATTATTATTATGAAACAAATCCTTTCTGTATATGCTCTGACAATCTTTTTCTAACGAATGAAAGTGAAACTGGTTTAAGAAACATATTTCATAGGAGAAGAGAATGTCGGTGAAGTCTTCTTCTGCTTACTAACAAGGTTAGCAAGTGGTGCTTGTGTAAATGGGTAATTGTGCTGTCTTGCTTTCAACAATTCCTTTTAGAATGTAGAATCATAGGGCTGGGAAGGACCTTGAAGCTCTTCTAGTCAAACCCCCTGCTTATCCCAGGCAAATGGTTGTCCAATCTGTTTTGAAAACCTCCAGTGATGGAGCACCCAACTCTGGGAGGCAAGCTAATCCATTGATTAATTGTTCTCACAGTCAGGAAATTTCCCCCTTACTTCTAGATTGGATCTCTCTTTAACAAGCTTCCACCCGTTACTTCTTCTCCTGCCTTTTGGTGCAATCAATAAGTCAAACCCCTCTTCTCTGAGAGCCCCCCAAGTACTGGAAGACACCTATCTTGTCCTCACTAGTCTTCCTCTTTGATGGGCCAGACATACCTAGTTCCCTCAATCATATAGTTTACCCTGCAGACCCCGTATCTTTGTCGTTGCTCTTTTCCTGGAATCTCCAGCCTCCGTGGTTTCCCACATTTCTACTAATTCCGAGGGAATATATCAGGAAGAGTATTTTTGAACTGGAAACACGTCTCAAGGAGAACAACACCTACAATGGCTTCCTCCCCCAGTTCTAATCATAAAAGAAACTTAGACATTTACAAAATAGGAGCACCTATAATTTTTATTGCTTTATTTGCTGTATTTATTATCTATCTTTCCCCTAGGAGTTCTAGGAGACTTCATAGCACTCTGTGAAGAAGAAGTAACTGAGAATGAATGACTGGCTCAAAGCCATCCAGGAAATCTCCACATCTGAAGGCAGTCATTGAACCTGGGTTTCCCCACACCTAGTGCAACTCTGCTTTGGAAGTTAGCTGTACATTTGCACCCAAAACTATTTTTTTTCTTTTTATGACCCCTTAATCCTTTGTTTTGGGATGGAGTCGGGGCAACTGAGTGGAACTAAGATTTACTGGCCGGATGCCCTTCCTGATGCCCACATGGAGTTCACAGATATTCTCTGTTTGCACCCTGATAGAGAAACATCTGCCGTTGCCTAGGATTGAACTCTCAACCTTCCAAGTGGGAGGGGAGCATCTCTAGGCCACTGCACTGCTCCACACCCAAAACTAAACTTTAATTGAACTTTTAAAAAACCAAGAGATTCACAGTAGCTTAAGTCCAGCGGATCAGTTTAAGCCACTCTGTTTGTCAATAGAAATACATATAAATGCTTTAAAAGAAAAATCCATAAAGCTGACAGGTGAAAAATAAATGGAATGAGAACCTGGAGGAATGGGTGGAAGCTCCCTCAGTGGGTTTAATCCAAAACTATGCTGGACGTTGCATTTGTGGAATAAGTGTGTTTTGGCAAGAGACACCTGGAACAGTCCTTCTCCTTTCTTTCTTTGTCTGTATGATTCCAGAGAGCAGAAATGGAATTACTTTCTGCTGGCAGGACATTCTGATCTTAAATGGTTCTGAAGTCGATTTTGCTCAATGCTATATCCCCTGTTAAAAATAGAACCATCAGCACCTAATGGTTTCCTTTCTTCTTTCAGATTTCTCCAGCTTCACACTGTCTCTTAGTTCACCGGCAGGACCAATAAACGGTGCTCCTTCCCTTAGAATGAACAAGAAGAATTTGTCTCTTAATTTGATTGTTGCCTGCAATTTTCAGAGTCACGGGAAGCGAGATTTTTTATGGATGGAGATGTATCTTGCAGCATGAAAAAAAAAGGAGAGGTTAGCCCTGAATAGGGTGGGTTACAATGGGCTAAATGAAAGCAGGTGTCATCTTTGCAATCAGAAGTGAAAAACCCAAGACTTCAGCTTTTTCAACATTTCTGCAGGACTTGGAGTCAGCTGTATATCAGAAAGATGCCTGATGGGCGTTTGATATTATCCATGTTTAGAGGCCGTTGAATTAAGAATGCCGCCTAAGAGGACACCCTGGTTATTTCAGTCTCTGTCATTCCTGCCTGTTGTATATTGCATTAACACCTTCCCGTGGGAGGGGGGCTTATACATTAATATCAGAATCCACCTCCCTCCCTGCTCATCCTACTCCCTCTCTCCCTTCCTACCTTTTAGCTATCGTATTTTGTTTTTCATCTTTTGCATTTTATAGATTTTTAGCATTCTATTTCTTTGTCATTTTGATGTATGTCAAAGTGACAATAAGGTTGTTGTTGTTGTTATTTAGTTTTATTTTTAATATTGTAAGCCGCCCAGAGTTACTCTGTAGTAAGATGGGCAGCCAATACAACTTCACCAATAAATAAATAAATAAAAGTAATTAAATGATAAAAGAAAGCTACATCCCAAGAGCATCGCAAGGAATATCCAAATGAGTATTGCATGTTATACATAAAAAAGAAGACTGGGTAGATAGCAGGAATAAGGTGGGGCCATTTTATAATCATCTGGATTTTTGCATCCCAGATTACAGTAGAGTTAGCTGAAAATTTCCTCCAATCTCCAACAAGCCCTCGTGGCTAAGGTGATGTTTCTATGTTCACAATCACAGTAATAAATTGTGGGCCAATAGAAAGAGAATATTTGTAGTCAGCGTTGAAATGAGGGGTCCTTGGTGCTCTCTGAGCTTGGTGGTTTTCTTGCCGACGTTTCATTACCCAACTAGGTAACATCATCAGTATTAGGAGGAATGAGCTTTGCAGAGCGAAGGGGGAGGTGGAGGAGGAGGAGGAGGAGGAGGAGGAGGAGGATTCTCTGAGCTTGATTGCTCTCTAAGCTTGGTTGTTTTCTTGCCAACGTTTCATTGCCCAACTAGGTAACATCATCAGTACTAGGAGGAATGAGGTTTTCGGAGCAAAGGGGGACAAGGAGGAGGAGGAGGAGGAGGAGGAGGAGGAGGAGGAGGAGGAGGAGGAGGAGGAGAAGAAGGATTCTCTGAGCTTGATTGCTCTCTGAGCTTGGTTGTTTTCTTGCCAACGTTTCATTACCCACCTAGGTAACATCATCAGTATTAGGAGGAATGAGGTTTTCGGAGCAAAGGGGGACAAGGAGGAGGAGGAGGAGGAGGAGGAGGAGGAGGAGGATTCTCTGAGCTTGATTGCTCTCTGAGCTTGGTGGTTTTCTTGCAGATGCTTCATTACCCAACTAGGGGACATCATCAGTGCGAGGACACAGCCGAGCTCAGACAGCTCAAATCATGGACTTTCTTGGTTTGCGCTGCTGGTGCAGATGACCAGGTAATTCCATTCCTGATACATCCATTTAATTTATTTTTAAAAAAAGATCACAAATATTTTAAAAAAAAACATCACAAGGTCACAGCCGCATCTAACTTTCTGAGCACCCCAGTGCACATTGGTGCCTGCAGTTGCACATCCTGTGGAAAGCCATGGCACAGTCAAAAGAGGCAGCCAATCTTGCTAGAAAACTAACCAACTCCTAAAAGGCAAAAAAACCCAAAAAATAACCAAACTCCAGTATATTACATGGATCATTCTTTGTCATAAACATAAATCAGTTTCTGGTCCTTTAGTCATGCTACACAAAATAGTAAGAAAAGCAAAAAGTCCAAAGCTGTCAGATCACACAATTTTCCATTTTTTTTTGCTTCAGCCATGCAAAATCTGTTATGTCAGGAGAATTTTCCTAAGACAGCCCCCTGCTTGCGCTCTTAAAATTAATCTCTGGCTTTGGGTATGCGTGTGGATGTGTGTGGATGTATGTGCAGTTTTTGTTTGTTTGTGTGTGTCACTTCTGTTCTTGGCTTTACAAGGGATCTACGATTGTCCTTTTACTGCCAGAGACAGATGCTGTTAGCTTCTCTATCTGTGTGTCTGCTAATTTAAAATTAGTATCCCTATTTCTGTTTTAAGACTGAAAGGAGAGATTGCGACGTGCGTTTTGCCCCATTTTATGACTTTTCTTGCCAGAGTTGCTGAGTGAATCACTGCAGCTCTTCAGTTAATAGTGGACAATCATTTAAATAGGAGCCAGCCGTGTGGTGCAGCTGCCAAAAAAGCCAACACAGTGCTAGGCTGCATTAACAGAGGGATAGAATCAAGATCACGTGAAGTGTTAATAGTAGTTGAGAGATACGTCTATTATTATTTTTTTAAAGAGCAGTTATAAAGGAGCAAAGAACTATTACCTCATGTCTGGTATTGTCAACAAATTCACAGCAGCCTTCAAAGTTCTTTGGGAAATTGCATCCTTGTTCAGGGATCTGTAAAATGCAAGGAGATTTAAAAAAAAAATAAATCGTGGACAGCTGCCCGGATAAGTTCTGAAATTATTCTGTCTCCATTAATTGCATTCTTCTAAGTGGTTTGCTTCAACTGACATTATACAGCCAATTGGTCTGAGAGCTTCTCTAAAGCTATTAGATGCATTTTGATGGTGCTGCAGGTTATTTACTAACATTTTAACTGCTCAGGGTGAAGACTTCATCAACACAAGAAGCCGTAAGCAAAGCATTGCTTGCTGCTTTTATTAATTTGCACTTTGGAACCGAGAGATAAACTGAAACTATTGTAGTTCAGCTGTTTCTAATGCAGTTTTTTAATCAATTAATTTGAAAAAAAAGTCCACAACAAAATCTGTCTGTTAGAAAAAAATATCTTTCATGCTATGCACACATGGACAGCAAGCTATGCAAAATTCCAAATATTGCAAGAAATCTGCATGGAAATATAGATTTTTAGTATAAACCTTCAAGCTAGCTGGAACAAAATAAACCTAAGACGTGAAAAATAACCAATTCATCCTGCTATGGTTTGGCCAAGGAGTTCCACAAACAATGTGGGAAAAGGTTTGAACTAACTGGTT
>JARGCV010000275.1:782500-875000 GCA_034064705.1 Bothrops alternatus | reverse complement strand
GCTAATGCTCCAAGTGACTTAATTTATTTCAAATTTAAATAAAGTTAAGGTTTAATTAAACAGAGTCGTGTTTACTCCCAATTGATTAAATTAAATTAATTAAACGCAATCGTATTTACTCCCTATGGATTTAGTGGGTTTTTAAAATCCTTCCGTCACATTAAATAATACAACTGAGCAGCATGTTTTAAAGGAGGTTTGGGGTCCTCAGTGAAGGAATTGGGGTGTGTGTGGGTGTTGTAGCTTTTTTTGCTCCAGGGGGCCAATACAGTGAGCCTCCTCAGGGCCCTGTTGCTGTCATCAAAACGGCAAGAGCAATCATTTGGGTGCAATGTTGCAATGCGGGCAGAAAAGGGGCAGCGTTTGCCAGTGCAAACATGCAATGAATGGTTGATCCGGATGAGGCCTCTTCTGCATGTTTCCAGCCAATACAATCCTGAGCTTCCTTTTGCCTATTGCAGAGGTCCCCAACCATTTGGGCATCAGGGACCAGTTCCATGGAGAGAGGTTTTTTCCGTGGACTGGAGGGTGTGCGGTTTTGTGTGCTGCCTGCATCCCATGGATGGGTCTTTGCTTGTTTGTGTGGACCGGTTGCTGGTATGCCATGTCCCAGTACTGGTCCACAGACCAGGGGTTGGGGACCCCTGGCCTATTGGGCCCACAATACTTGCTGATGGATCGATCCATCTTGTTTTAGGTCTCTTTTGTGGATGCTTTTGATCAAATGGATCCATTCTATGACCATCCTGGTCCACCTGCCATCTGTTCTTCTTGCTCATGTGACCAGCCCCTTTTCATTTCAATTTTTTTACTCTCTGGATAATATCGAATACTTTCGTTTATTCTCTAATCCAAGGATCCTCAAACTTGGCCACTTTTAAGATTTGTGGACTTCAACTCCCAGAATTCCCCAGCCAGCAATTCTGGGAGTTGAAGTCCACAAGTCTTAAAGTGGCCAAGTTTGAGGACCCCTGCTCTAATCCATGTGCAGGTCTTTCTATCTTGTCTTGTAATGCCGAGCATGTATCTTTCCATGGCTTTTTGCAGCACTTGTAGCTTTTGTATCGATTGTGAGGTTAGTGTCCCATGTTTCGCAGGCATATGTTAGAGCAGGTAGTACACACTGATTGAAAAAAAAATTCTCTTTGGGCACAGGGGAGGTTATTCTTGAAAAGGATGCTTAGCTTGCCGAATGCCTGCCAACCACATTTATATATGTGCACACATTTGCAGTTCACACAATCTTCACATGTTGTGGTCTATTAATTAATCTCCTCTAAACACACACATTCACAGCTGTCATTTTGAAGGCATTTCCATTCAGAGAGGAACTTTTTTGTCACCTCTGCTCTGCCAAATGTACACTTCTGCAAAGCTTAACAGTTCCTAATTAACTCTATATCCATTTGCTAATTATTTCACTTTGAGTTTCAACTTGCCTCACCATCAAGACCTAAAACAGCCTTCAAAAAACCATTGGAGCTACATCTGCGTTTTATATTTCAAACCAACAAAAATACCACGGTGAGAGATAAGTAAATGTATCCACAAACATCGGTCCTTCCCAACATTTCATAAACCCCTTTTCTTTATTTTTCTTTATTTCAGCGCCTCTTCTGTCCAACAATTGCTAGGTATGCTGGATTAGAGCCAAGACACTTTTGTGGTCATGTGGCCAGCATGACTGTACACCAAAGTGATACCTATTCATCACTATTTATCACAGAGGGCAGGACAAGAAGCAATGAATGGAAACTGATCAAGGAGAGAAGCAACCTGGAACTAAGGAGAAACTCCCTAACAGTGAGGACAATTAGCCAGTGGAACAGCTTGACTTCAGAAGTTGTGGGCGCTCCAACACATTTAACAAGAGATTGGACAACCACTTGTCTGAAATGGTATACTTGAGCAGGGGGGTGGACTACAAGACCTTGATGGTCCCTTCCCGTTCTATTCTGATTGATTGATTGACTGATTGATTGACTGATTGATTGATATCCACTCACATTTGCATGCTTTTGAACTGCTAGGTGGGCAAGAACTGGGGCAAGTAATGGGAGCGCACCCCATCATGCGGCGCTCCGGTCTTGAACCCCAGGCTGTCAGCTTTCCAGCTGACAAGCTCAGCATCTGTATAGGCAATGCGAAAGGGGGCTGTATGGGCAATGGGAAAAGGGGGCTTCTTTTGAAGATTGGTTGGAGATTTTATCCTACATCTAGAGAAACTGAGAAAAGAAAATCTGGAAAATCTCTCTGCCTACAAATTGGGTGTGTAGGGGAGATGTCAAAAGATCACTTTTACCCAACGGTAATGCTATAGTAGCAGAAGGAAAGATTACCAGCTGAGAAACACAAATGAAATGATAAAGTGGAGTTTACTCTTTCACTTATAACTTTTTCTTGCCGTGTTACCTCAGTTTGAGCAACTTTGAAACTTTTTGAGAAAAAAAAAGGTCACCAAGACAAACTTAATATGTTGGACTACTTCTCAAACTTTGCTATGTTCTCTTCTTTTGCAAACAAAGAAACAAACAAACAGACAGACAAATCATTTCCCTTCTCATGTGTCTACATTCAACCATTCATTCTAAAGAGAGTCAAAGATCTAAATATATATTAATTAAAACTCTGGAGGCTGCCAGCACAGAGATACAATTATCCCAAACTGATGCTATTACAGGCTCTGGTAGCTTCATTTAAATTCCTGAATAAAACATGAAATATATTTAATGAGAAATGAATATAGTTGTCAGGAGGGAATAGTCGTAATGGTATTTCTAGTCAAAGATGGAAATGATGAAGATGTAATATGATAGGGGTATGTATTAAGCAGGAAAACCATTTCGTTTCAGACCTGGAACAAGATGATTGTATTCTGAAAGTTCTGCCAAATTGGTTCAGGTCAGCCAATGTTTAATAAAACGGAAAGCCACAATGATTTTGGTTGTTTCGGGTTTTGGACAAGGAAAAATCTGGTGGAGTTGAGTAGCTCAAGACTGATTGACCATCATCAATCTCCTACCTTCCCTCCACTGCCTCTTCCAAGACCAAAGAGTCCTTGGCTTTTTCCATATTATCTGAATAGGGATGTCTGCAGGGAAGTGTCTGAAAAGTCAAGCTGGCACCCAGAATCATGAGATCAATGTCCCAAAGTCCTTTTTCATGTGTGTGGCAAGGAAAGGAAGAGGCTTACAAAAAGATAATTATCAGAATCAATCAGAATAGAGCTGGAAGGGACCTTGGAGATCATCTAGTCCAACCCCCTGCTCAGACAGGAGACCCTATATTATTACAGACAAGTGGCTGTCCAGTCTCTTCTTAAAAGTCTCTAGTGATGAAGCACCCACAACTTCCGAAGGCCAGCTGTTCCACTAGTTGATTGTCCTCACTGTTAGGAAGTTTTTCCTTAATTCCAGGGTGCTTCTCTCCTTGATTAGTTTCTATTCATTGTTTCTCGTCCTGCCTTCTGGTGCTTTGGAAAATAAATAGATCCCCTCTTCTTTGATGCAGCCTCTCAAATACTGGAATACGGCTATCATGTCCCCCCTAGTCCTTCTTTTCTCTAGACTGGCCATTCCCAATTATAAGTCAGGGTTCTCTGGAAAACTGTCAGGTCCAGGAGTCCAGAAAGAAGAAACAGTTATAAATGGTCCAAAGATTTCTCTCACATGTTAAAGTTGCAGAAGAAAATTCTTGAAGTTTTGGATGAGGTCTTCAGTTACAAGCTACATGAAAGCAGGCAGCCATCTTACCTAGATGGTGCTTAAGTGAAAGACTCTCTGCTCTCTGGGATTGGACTGGGATGATTCATATTTTGAGGAGAGGAGAGGAGAGGAGAGGAGAGGAGAGGAGAGGAGAGGAGAGGAGAGGAGAGGAGAGGAGAGGAGAGGAGAGGAGAGGAGAGGAGAGGAGGTATGGAATGGGGGAGGGAGGGAGGGAGGGAGGAAGGAAGGAAGGAAGGAAGGAAGGAAGGAAGGAAGGAAGGAAGGAAGGAAGGAACAATAGTTCAATTCAGAGAAAGAAGGAATTGTGAGAAAGCAGCTCAAAATAACCCCACCTTGATTTGGTTTGTTATTAGATGAAGTTAGACTGACCGGCTTTCTGTCATTATACCGTAGATCAATCAAAAGCATTCCTGACACCCTGCTGCTCCTGTTTCTCCACCTTGCTTATCTCGAAGGGCTGACAACAACAAAACATCCCCCTCTTACTCTTCAGAAGGACTCCATAGCACTTTGGATTTAAAAGGGAAATGTGTTTTAGAGGCATTGGGAGCTTCTTAAAACAGCCGCATCTTTTCCACACAGCTAATCATCTCCATAGCAGTGTGCTCCCCTTGCTTTGTGGGCAGTGCGGGCGGGTTCCATATGTCTGTCTTTGCCTCGCAAATTCCAGACTCCCATATTTGCAACACTGTAAGAGAAAAAAGAAAAAGAAAGAGCTTGCTTTTCCTTTGGCAATGTCTTCTGCTCTTCTCCAAAACCATCCTGAGATCAGTTCTGTCCCAAGCTCATCTCCGTTGCTCTTTCCCTCCCCAAAGCTGGAGTCAATGTGGCTGGCTCCACTGCCTGCATCTGCTCTACCCTAATGACAGCTTCCGTCTGCCAGCACCACCTTGGAGACCAGCAAAAAGAGTGGGGAGATTAAAAATTAAAGACCTGAGCTACAGTTTGGCTGCTACCTCTTTGGTTTTAGACGGCAGCAAAATTCTTGACAGGTGGTGACTAAGCAAGACATGGCCTCCGAGACACATTTCTCTTGATTTTTATTTTTTAATTAACTTTTATTCCCAGTATTTTATCCCTTTCTCCTACTCTTTTTTTTTTTAAAAAAATTCACCTCATGCTTTGCAAAAAAGCATTATCGCGTTCTTTCCCAAATCTGTCAGGTTTTGCAAAGCCCAAGGACATTGGGTACGTAAAGATGGCGGTTGTTTTTATTATGCAGACTTTAAATCTAGCCCTTTTTCTAAACAGCAATAGCACTTAGACTTATATGTACTACTTCACAGTGCTTTACAGCCCTTTTCGTAGCGGTTTACAGAGTCAGCATATCGCCCCCAGTGATCTGGGTCCTCATTTTACCAACCTCAGAAGGATAGAAGGCTGAGTCAACCTTGAGCCGGTCAGGATCGAGCTCAATCAGCAGAATTAGCCTGCAGTACTGCATTCTAACCACTGCGCCACCATGGGTCAAATGGTCTCCACTCTTCAGATGAGAGAGTGAATTCTAGTTGTCCCTTAGGACAGGTATGAAAGCCTTGGGTGACTTAGGGAGGAGATAGAGGAAAAGGGGAAGGGGAAATGAAGGAGTCAAGGAGAAGAAGGATGATGGAGGAGGAGGAGGAGGAGAAAAAGGAGGAGGAGGAGGAGGAGAAAAAGGAGGAGGAGGAGGAGGAGGAGGAGGAGAAAAAGGAGGAGGAGGAGGAGGAGGAGGATGGAGGAGGAGGAGGAGAAAAAGGAGGAGGAGGAGGAGGAGGAGGATGGAGGAGGAGGAGGAGAAAAAGGAGGAGGAGGAGGAGGAGAAAAAGGAGGAGGAGGAGGAGGAGAAGAAGGATGATGGAGGAGGAGGAGGAGAAAAAGGAGGAGGAGGAGGAGGAGGAGGACATGCCTTTCACATTTCAAAAAATCTAGAAAAATTGCAAATCATGCTTTAAATATGTTAAAATATTATTAATATTTTTCAATTAGTGGAGACTAGGAAACTTGGATATTTTCTTTACAACTGGAGGTATTAAAAAAATCCTTGGCCAAAAAAAATAATAATCCTTTAGAAAAGCCCTCTAGGATAAGAATTGGAGTGTTTGAGGATTCCTCTCCCTCTCCCCAGCTTCATATGCAATACGTCTGGGTTTGTGTGTGTGTGTGTTTTGTCACAGGCAGCTTTTGGAGAACATGTGCCAAACGAAACGCGCCACCTCCGTTTTTGCTTGCTAACGAGGGCCGTCGCTCTTTTCGAGACAGTTGGCATGGCGTTTCCGAACCATTTTCTGCAAGGATTCAGCAGCCCTTTAAATTTTAAACAGCCCATTCTCCCAGCTGTGTTAAGTGGCACACCCGGGAAGTAAAGTGGTTTTAAATTTGCTAGTACGCACAGCCCTGTGGCGTTAATGTCATTTGTCAGCAGAGCAGGGGCTTCCAGCACAAAAGCTCACAGATGCAGGGTTTAATTACAAAAAATTAATTTTCAGCCGGGCGTATCACTAC
Source organism: Bothrops alternatus (assembly GCA_034064705.1). NCBI lineage: Eukaryota > Metazoa > Chordata > Lepidosauria > Squamata > Viperidae > Bothrops > Bothrops alternatus. The sequence goes on along the minus strand of JARGCV010000275.1, from coordinate 868,794 downwards.
ATACCTGACAACACAACAGCCTCTTTCCCAGTGCATGTGCTTTGCGAGTGCTGCATGACGAAAACATGAGAAACATCCCCTGCAGTGGCCGCTCAATAAAATACTAACTCAGTTCAATGAAATTAGAATTCAAAGGCACGAAATCAACCCAGTTCTAGGGCACAAATTTCTATCCCATTTCACCTTTTCCAAGTGTGGACATGATCAAATGCCAACCCTTCTGGGATCTGAAGTTTTTATTCCAAGAAGAAGAATTGGAGAAGATAACACAGTGCAAAAGGCCTGCAACTAAGAATAGAATGACTGTGGCAGAAGAAAGCAAAGGTAGTACCAATAGTAATAAGCACCTTGGGTGTAATCCCAAAACAACTGGTGCATCACTTGAACATCATCGGCATTGCCCAAATTCACAAACAGTCAATTGCAAAAGGCAGCTTTACTTAGAACAGCTTACATCCTGCAACGATTCCTTTAATATTATCAAACATCCACATTTGCTTATCCCAGGTCCTTGGGAAGGACTCAATAGGTGGACAAAAATGCCAGATGCAGTCTGAACATCTGGCTAATGGTGCAGAGAACCATAATAGTAATAAACAACTGGAACACTATTTGAACACCATTGGCATTGACAAAATCACCATCAGTCAATTGCAAAAGGCAGCTTTACCTAGAGCAGCTTATATCTCTCCGATAATACCTTCTATTGGTTCTCGTTCCTTTTGATAAAAGAGCATTTGCTTTCTAGGACTGTACCACAGCTCAGACTGTGAAAAGGTGGAACACATGCCGGCAAGCACCTAGCACCTGCTAGCATTTCCTTAACTGAAATGTGTCTTTTCTATGGGTCGGTGCAAGACATGGAAAAAGAGGTCACTTCTTTGGCCAAATGGTCCTACATGAGAGTCCCAAGGGACCTCTTGCCTTTTGGCATCTGGACAGCTGCATCCTTCTTTTAGATTGATTGAAGGATGATACTTACTTACTTACTTACTTATTGCAATCTGCCAAGATTCATTGGATTTATTATCTATCTTTCCATCTATTCATCCATGCATCCATATCAATGGAAATAAAAAGGGTTTTTTTTTTTCCTTTGGCAAAAATAAAGCCTGAATTGCTTCTTTGGGTGAAATGACTTCTGGAAAGTTCTAATAGTTGCTCTCTTTCCCCTTAGCTACACAGCCCCCCTTTCATTGTTGACCCCAAGGAAACAAGGGAGATCCCTTATGAACTAGCTTAGGTTGCCATGGTGACAGTTCAGAAAGGACTCAAGCATCAGTTTTGAGAGGATGTACAAGAGAAGGCCAGGAATAAATCCCTCCACCCTTGTCAGAATTTCGGAACAGCTGTAACAACATTTGAGAATCCAAGCAACTGTTTGAAAAAAAAAAAACATATTACAAATAGTAATATTGTTCAGCGCTAAATGCTAGCAGATGCACATATGTGAAACATGCAAGCATGTATAGAAGTGGGTGCAAACCCTTGATTTGAGTGCTTTGATATACAGGAGGACAGGAAATATTAATTTCCTGTTATGCTTTATTTTCTAAAATTAGTATTGAAGCAAAAAAGGGTGAGGGTGAATTAACTCTGGGGAGAAATGACTTAGCAGGTAGCTCCCAGATTCACTGGAGCATAAGAGGAGAAGGTGCAGCACGCAGTAAGATTTGCAAGATTCTGTCATTATAGCTAATAAAGGTTGCTTCAGCTTTCCTGCAGAGTTGATTTCCTGGTTTGGTTTATCTATTGGGGGTTATTGAATTTCCATAGCTGAGAGTGGACTGGAATTTGTGGTCCTGCTTCTAATCCAATCCCTTGACCATGATCACAAGATTATCTCAATTGATAGATCATGTAAATGGGTTCATCCTAAGCAGATGTTTAGGTATTCCATATCTTTCTTCTACAAACTGCCTTAATTTTCAGAATAAATAACAGAATAACAGAGTTGAAAAGGACCCTTGGAGGTCTTCTAGTCCAACCCCCTGCTTAAGCAGGCAGCCCTGTACCATTTCAGACAAATGGTTGTCTAGTCTCTTCTTAAAACCTCCAGTGTTGGAGCACCCACAACTTCCGGAGGCAAGTCGTTCCACTGATTAATTGTTCTCACTGTCAGGAAATTTCTCCTTATTTCTACCGTAGGTTGGGTCTCTCCTTGAATAGTTTCCATCCATCGTTTCTTGTTCTGCCTTAAGGTGCAGTTCTGCCTTTGTGGGTATTCCTTTCAAAGGCATCATTTCAACATTTCGTTCTGCAGGAATCCGTTTCCAATATGGCGGACTTCAAATTCAATAAACTGGCCCTAGCTAGACATGGGCAAAATTGGACTTCAGCATGGAAAGGAAATGCACAACTATTGTTCTTCTGTTCTTTCACATGGGGGTTTGTGGGTTTCACTGGATGCCTCTGCCAGCTGTGCAATAACGTTGCTTGCTCTTCCTTTTGTTTTTAACACTGCTTGGATTCTGAAATATTCTTTCATTGGAATGGCATTATTTTTTTTTCCTTCTGAGCGTTCAGATTTGGATTTATCTATCACCTTGCAATTCCACCAAGCAAATCTCTAGACTTTATTTTTAGTTGGTGGTTTGTTTTTTTTCCCTGTAGGGAAAGTGAAGTATAAGCGGAAACATCACAGCATTGTCACAGACAATATTCTCCCACATTGCTCTGGCTTGCAGTCTCATTCTCAGACAGGAACACAATCAGGGAATGGGGAAGTTTAGTTTGAAGGAGAAGAAAGATGGAAAACAAAGGCTTTAAGCCTTAACCCACGTATTTCAATTTTTTCCCAATAAATTGCAGCAGCCTTTAAACATGAACCAAACACCCAGCTACAGGCTCTCTGATGACTTCACCAAATCACTGCCACAATCTGTAGCTTTCATCCAGGCTTCCTAAAACATTTGTCCAACCTTGTTCCACCTATCCCATCAAATTCCTTTTAAGGTTGGGGGGGAGAGGAGTTTAAAAAAAAATTTCTTATGGTGTCCCAAAGGCAACTTGACTTTCTTTGGTGTTTTTTGTTTTTTGTTTAAAAAAAACCAACAACTGAAGAAGCTTCTTGGATGAAAAGTTGTCAAAGAAACAAAAGCAAGGAGGTCCAGTTGTCTTTTGGAAAAAGCACCTTTGGGTCCATCATGACCGATGACTGAGAATCTCCATAGACATTTCTCAAGGAGGTAGAGAATATAGAACTAGTAGACAACAGAGAATTAAAGCCCCGTGTTTGCAAATTTTTGCTCCCAGGTGATAATTGTTAATGGGATTGGAAGGTAAATGAGTAATGGAAACAATGATCTTTATTATATTTGATGCCCATGACATTTGCATGACAATGCAGTCCGTTCTAATATTTATCTCGGCGCTGCTTTGTATTTTGGCTTGGCACTAAGGCCAGATGTGGCCCTTATACATGGATGCAATAGACATCTGTAGCCTTTTAAACCCATAGCCTGCTTAAGAAATCTACCCAGCTGTATGTTCCTATGACCCATTGGCTGAGAAAAAATTGAAATATCAAGCATAAGGTGGTTTTAATGCTTTGTTGCTCATCAAATATGATAGGAATTCACTCACCAACCAGATCATGCTGAGCTGACTAAGGGGAAAAGCTTGATTCCAGTTTGCCTGTGTGTGTACAGCTTCACTAAAAACCCATTAGATTTTTATTCTCCTCAATCTCTAAAACCTCATTGGTTTGCAGTCTCTACAACCCCAGAGGCCTTTGTCAAAGATAATTTAAAAATCCTGTAAAAGCGGTCCCCACGTGCTGCCTTTTGAATGCTGAAATAACCAGTTCCAAGGCAGATCTCCACAGAGGAAAGAAAAGGTGTCACAACTTGGCTAGTAAATAAATGTTACTGCGCTGAAACTCGGGAGAAATGCAACCCCTCTTTTGTAAAGGCCCTACCTGGGTAAGTTGAAGGGGAGAATTGGTGACAGACACATTAAAACACCATTAGACTGTGAAATGGAACATAGTGTGAAAATAGATTTAACCTTCACAGCCTATTGATCTCTACTCTGTGTGGTGCGTAACTTCTTGGACAACTGTTTTATAATAGGGTTTTACTCATTTTCCCATTGCTGTTCTGACTTCCTCAGAGGAGTATGTCGGTTCTAAAAGATCCTGACAGCTAAGGCCAGAAACAGAGAGGGGTGGTGAGGAGAAAAAAAGAAGAAACAGGAGAATGAACACGTGTGTGTGTTTTCTCTCCAGTGGGAAAGCTGAAACCCGTGATCGTCCTTATCCAAAGCAAATGAACAGCTGAAATGGAATGGAGTGTGTTTCCTTCATTCCTTACAAAGCAAATATTTTGTCTCAAGATGACTCTCCTACACCTATTCCAGCTAAACCAAGGTAAGAACAAACCCAGAGTTCAATTACATTGATTTCCTGTTAAAATCAGTGCAACCTAAATTAGTTGTGACCAATTTTATGAGTTGAGTCAAGACCCTCTGGATGAAATGTGCAAGTGTAATCAGTGCACTCTAAGTTAGTTGTGACCAGTTTTATGAGTTGAGTCAAGACCCTCTGGATGAAATGTGCAAGTGTAATGTGGACATGGAGACTAGGAATTAAAGGAACAGTGATCCAAACATGGCTGGAGAATACTAAGTTAGAATAGAATTAGAATTAGAATTAGAATTAGAATAGAATAGAATAGAATAGAATAGAATAGAATAGAATAGAATAGAATAGAATAGAATAGAATTCTGGGAGTTGAAGTCCACAAGTCTTAAAAGGGCCAAGTTTGAAGGCCCCTGCAATAAAGGCATCTCACCCAAACAACTGTCCTATGTTGCTTGCATAGCATTAAACCCAGAGGTTCCTCCCCATTAGGCTTTGCAAGAAAATGCCCATTATCCAGGATTCCATTGGCAAAAAAATAGCCACCAACAATTAAAGAGAGGTGTTGTTTTTTTTTCCTTTGGAAATAGATAAACAATTAAATATGTATTGGAAATGGAATGAGGGGGAGGAGAGAGACAGAGAAATAATTTCTAATTAATTCTGGTGCCCTGCTCAACCTCAGTCTATTTGTAATCCTACCGGGAACATCTTTATTGATCTGGGGGACACTGCTGAGGATTCTTGCTGCTTATCTCAGCATAAAAATAGGCACTCATGATGAGCAGTGATTTAATTACATGACAATCACTGTTAACAATGCATGGCGAATACGCAAACATATGCACAGAAAGACTGGCAATGATAAATGCCAGACGGTGGTGTTGACTTTCAGTAAAGTCACCCATTGCCAGGAACAGGAAGCGGCTGAGATGTTACCTTCACCCTTGTCTTGGGTCTTCTTTTGCTGCAGGTGGCCTTAGCATTCCTTAGGATGCAGCTTGGCCCTAGGAGAAAGGTCATAGAACAGCGTAATGGATGGGTTGATAGGTGGCGAAGGTGAAGGTTCGTTCTCCGAGCTTGTGGAATGGTTTCTGAATGTTTCATTACCAGGCCAGGCAACATCTTCAGCAGTTTAGGGGAATGTCAGTCTCAGTGTTCTTCTGTTTAACCCACAATCTATGTCCCCAAACCTGGCCACTTTAAGACTTGTGGACTATGCTGACTGGGGAATTCTGGGAGTTGAAGTCCACAAGTCTTAAAGTGGCCAAGTTTGAGGACCCCTGATGTATAGGTTGATAGATTGTGAGCTTGGGTAGGAAAGTAAGAAAGAGCTGCTTGTCCATGGAGAAGCTCAATCATCCAGGTCCTGATTGTCCAAAAGGTGTTTTTTCCAAAAGGCAACTGGGCTTTCTTGGGGTTTTCCCCCTTTGAAAGCCTTTCTCTTCTCCTCCGAGAAGCTTCTTCAGTTATTCTTCAGATATGTCAGCAGACCTCAGTCTATTTTCCTTTTCCTTCCTAAAGATTATGAAAGGGACAAGGGGAGCTTCATTTAAATGGGTCTTTGTGTGTTTAAAATGACACAACCATGCAGGACAATGAGTTGAATCCAGGGGGGAGCAATAAAAGTAGTGCTTTCCAGGAAGACTGAGGCTGCCCTGGGTGGGTGGATATGATGTGAGCAAACCGAAACAGCTTCTTGCAGCTGTCCACAAAATATTAGTAACCTGAAAGTAAATTAAATCACGGAGAGGAGACCTGACTAAAAGGGAAAGAATGACCAGAAAGGGGAAGAGAGGGAGGTCTAATACCGTATGAAAAACAGATTCAAGATGAAGAGAAGCCTACAGTGAAAGAATGAGCTCAAAGTCGGAGTAAGCATGTCTTAGTTCAATCTGAAAAAGGATATCCGGCTTTTGCCTCTTCCCGATAGGAGCCCTTGGGAAGATTCAGGAGTGAGGTTTTGCCCAAACCTCATCTTCTCCCACTCCCCATTTTTGAGCACCAAATGAGTCTCTTATTTCTTGAAAACAAATTCTTTCATGATTGCACACCAGGGATTCTTGGCCTGCCTGTCACTGCTAATACCGCTTTAGATTGATTTTCAAGGCACAACACATAAAAGCCAACTCGCTTTTAAAAACAAGGGCATTCCCATTCACACAAGAACATTGCTCCTCTAAATTCACCTTTAAAGCACCCGATAGATGCATGCTCATCCATGACGTAATCGTTCTGTCTTTAGCCAACATTAGGGGATTGTAAACTGGACTATAAAGATCATTTCACGGAACGGTGTGAATTGCTACCCTTTCCCCTGCTGCAAAGTTGGACTATGTATGTATGTATGTATGTATGTATGTATGTATGTATGTATGTATGTATGTATGTATGTATACCGTGTTTCCTCAAAAATAAGATCCAACCGGAAAACAAGCCCTAGCATGATTTTTCATAACATAAGCCCCACTCCAAAAATAAGCCCCAATTTAGATCGTCAGCCAGATGGACCCATTTAGTACTATATTTCCCCCCAAAATAAGACCTAGCTGGAAAATAAGCCCTAATGCGTCTTTTGGAACAAAAATTAATATAAGACCCAATCTTATTTTGGGGAAAACACCGGTATGTACAGGTCCTCCTCAACTGACAATCACAACTGAAGCCCAAATTTCCACTGCTTTAACAAGAGAGCTGTTAAATGAGTTTTGTCCTATTTTACAATATTTCTTGCCACATTTGTTAGGGCAGGGGTTCTCAACCTTGGCAACTTTAAGACTTGTGGACTTCAACTTCCAGAATTCCTCAGCCAGCTTTGCTGGCTGAGGAATTCTGGGAGTTGAAGTCCACAAGTCTTAAAGTTGCCAAGGTTGAGAACCCCTGTGTTAGGGGAATCATTGCAATTGATCAGTCTTTGGAGTTACTTTTTCAAAATATAATGATCCCCTTGGAAGTGAAGCTTATCTGGAAACTGAGCCTCAGACAAGGTGCAATTTCTCTCTGGTCTACAGGCTGTGGATGACATTTGCGAGGCATGCCATGACTAAATCCTAAACAGAGAGAAGAGACCAGGACAAAACTATGATTGATCTCATGTCATTTATCTTCAGAGTTAGGTGAAATTAACAATAACTAAGTGTAGTCTTCTCCAGCGATGCATTTAATAATGTTGTTCCTTCTTCTACAAGGCAAGCATAAAATACCAACAACCTTCTGAAGACTCAGCTTCAACATATCTGTGACTGAAGGCTCACCAACTTTGGACCTCTAGATTTTTTAAATAACTGTTTTATTAATGCCATAAGCAACTCTGCCTGACCAAAGGCTAGAAATAATGGGAGTTGTCAGTTGTCAGTCAACAATATGGTGTGGAATCACTACTCAACACTCATTTATAATGACTTTATTGTTCAATCGCTAAGTTGTGTCAGACTCTTCATGACCCCATGGATCGTAGCACGCCAGGCCCCCACTGTCATCCACTGTCTCCCTGAATCTTCTCAAATTCATTACCACTGAATCAATGACACTATCTAACCATCTGTGCTGGCGCAGTAGTTAAAGTGCAGGATTGCAGGCTAACTCTGCCCATCGCCAGCAGTTCAATCCTGACTGGCTCAAGGTTGACTCAGGCTTCCATCCTTCCGAGGTCGGTACTGTAAACTGCTTAAAAAGGGCTGTAAAGCACTGTGAAGCGGTATATATGTCGAAGGGCTATTGCTATTGCCATCTCATTCTCTGCCGTTCCCTTCTCCTTTTTCCTTCCATCTTTCCCAACATCAGGATCTTCTCCAAGCAATCTTCTCTTCTCGTTTGGTGGCCAAAATATTTGATCTTCAGCTTCAGGATCTGTCCTTCCAAAGAACAGCCAGGATTGTTTTCCTTTAGGATTGACCAATTTGATCTGCTTGCAGTCAAAGGAACTCTCAAAAAGTCTTCTCCAACATTTCAAGAATGTTCTCTAACATCATTTATAGTAATAATCCCTAAACATTAGTTAGAAGGGCCTGAGACTGAAAGTAGTGGATTCAACAACCAGTTTCTTTGTCCTGTCTGAATATTCTAGCTTTTTAAATGTCTTGCTTGAAACTGCACGAGACAGATTAGATCTTAATAACTCCTGTGCTTGCTCCAAATCCATGTAAACAACACAGCAAACTCAACCTAGATTGCACAATTTAAATACAACAGCTTCTTTTAAAAATACATAAAAACAAAGGTCTCATCCCATTTTTGCCATGTGTCTGGTTACAAAAGTACTTTTATATATGCGTGATCAACGTATGATTAGGCTAAGACCCCCACTGAGGATGAGAAGGCAAAGGATCCAACAAGATGGAGCTCTAGAAGGAAATCAAAACTGAGCAACAGCAGAGATCAGTGGGAGATTCAAATGACACAATATAGTTAAATGATGGCTTGAAGGAAGTCTATTGCCAGCAATAGTCTCCTTCTAAGCCTAATCACTCTGGCATCTGGCAGCAACTGTGGAGGAAGAAAGGAAGGAAGGAAGGAAGGAAGGAAGGAAGGAAGGAAGGAAGGAAGGAAGGAAGGAAGGAAGGAAGGAAGGAAGGAAGACGTTGATCATTCCTCTGCAGTTCTGAGAAGTGCTTTAAAACAGCAAACAGGTTTCAAAGATCTATTAATCTGCAGTTCAGAATCATCTATGCCAGGGGTGTCAAACTGCTGGCCCATGGGCCGGTTTCATCATACTGGAGCTGCGCCCACCCCATTGCCGGCAATGGCAAAAGAGCTCCGTGACGTCGCGAGTTTGACATGTCTGATCTACGCCAAGCAATGAAACCACTTGATGTGTTTCTGCCAGGTGGAAAAGGGGGGGGGGCTTTCTGTGATGCAAAAGGGAAAAAAAAACAAACCTTCTTTACCACTTCATCTCTTCTCTCATCTTGAAAGCATTCTGACTTCTTAAGGGCAAATTGGCACGGTGGAGGGGGAAAATGTCCTTCCCATTATAGAAAAAAAATAAAATCTTCCCTGTGATTTTGACTCTGGGTTCCATGCTACGAAATTCCATTCAAGCTAGGAAAAATTCTAGTTCTTTACCTCCAGCGATTGACCGGTATGCAAAACAAAAACAGTAAAAAAAGGGGGGGAAAAAAGAGGCACTTTTCTATCATACAAAATAAGACAGAGTCCGCCTGGTTTTGACTCTGGAATCCGTGCTGAGAGCCATTCTGGCTTTCATAGTTTTAATTGTTATGTCAGGGACAAATCGGCATGCAAAAATGGGAAATTAAAAATGGCTTTTCCATTGTCTAATGGAATTTTTTTTTAAAAAAAAAAAAACCCACCATCTCATCTGGCTTTAGTTCTCCAATCTGCGCTGAACGCCGTTCTGGATTTGAACAGTCCTGTTTCTGCTCTTCCAGGGACAAATCAGCCAGGTCAAGCTTGCTACGAATAACTTTGATTTTTTTTTGTTGTTGTTGTTGTTTGAAGTCCAAATATGACTTCCAGACAAGCTGGATGGAGTGAACGCAGCACTGATCGGATCTGCAAGGCCGAGGGGGAGGGGGCCGCAGAGAGGCAGCCCATGCATGCAGCGTTCCCGGAAGGGGCACCTTGCATTCCAACGTGCATATCCTACTAGGCGCTCCTTTTCTTCCTAATGGGACTGGAATTGCTGTATGGTTTCAATTCAGCCTGTTGCACCTGTAAAAACAAACAGATGCCGCGTTGGAGAAAGGTAAGCCCAACTCGCTCCGCTGTGTGTTAATGGCTCCCCAGAGAGGAATCAAAGAAAAACGAAGGAAGGTCCAATACTCGTGAGTCATCTTCTAAAAACAGGAACATGGGGGATTAATTGCAGGAAGGATTAGAAGAGTCATGGATCATTTCTAGAACACCAAAATATTAAAAACAGATTTCCCCCCCCCCTCTGGTCCTAATGAAATGTGGCAGAATTTGGGTGGGGAGAAGCTTACACTCGATTTGTGCATTTTGATATATATATATATATATATATATATATATATATATATATATATATATATATATATATATATATATATATATATATATATATATATATATATATATATATATATATATATATATATTTCTTTCTGGACTTCTCTTTTTAAGGGTTGGACGAAGGAACCAGATTGCCCTACTAGACACTCAAAGGTGCTTTTCTCTTCAAAAGGCAACTGGATCATTTTTTTTCCTTGAGGAGGAAGAAGAGGTTTCACTTCCCATCCAAGAAGCTTCGTCAGTTCTGATGGCCGGGGTGGGTGGGTGGGGAGGATAAGACATGAAGCTTTATCAGAACTGATGAGGCTTCTTGGATGAGAAGTGAAACTTCTTCTTCCTCCTCAAGGAAAAAAAATGATCCAGTTGCCTTTTGAAGAGAAAAGCACCTTTGAGTGTCTTCTGGAGGCAAGTTGTTCCATGGATTAAAAAGATCTTTGAAAGTGTAAAAAATTGTTGACTCGTTCAGGTTGCAGTCTTTGCCTTCTGGCCCAAAACAGACTTGAGGAGCGTGTGTGTCTTTCTTTGTTTTTTTTTCTTTATTTATATCCCACCTCTATTATTTTTATAAATCATAACTCAAGGTGACAACACACCTTCCTCCTTTTGTTTTCCCCAGAACAATCCTGTGAGATGAGTTGGGTTGAGAGAGAAGGACTGGCTGAAGGTCACCCAGATGGCTTCCAGGGCTAAGGCTAGAACTCCCGCTTTCTAGTATGGTACCTTAACCACTAGACCAAATTGGCTTTCTGGTTAAGTGTTAATATCTCTCTCTCTCTCTCTGTCTCTCCCTCTCTCTCTCTGTCTCTCCCTCTCTTTTTCTTTCTTTCTTTCTCTGTCTGTCTCTCCATCTCTCCCTCTCTCTTTCTCTTTCTCTGTCTCTCACTCTCTCTCTCTGTCTCTCCCTCTATCTTTCTCTCTTTCTCTCTGTCTCTCCCTCTCTCTCTTTCTCTTTCTCTCTTTCTCTCTGTCTCTCTCTCTCCCCCTCTCTTTCTCTTTCTCTGTCTCTCTCTCTCTCTGTCTCTCCCTCTCTTTCTCTGTCTCTCCCTCTCTCTCCCTCTCTTTCTCTCTGTCTCTCACTCTCTCCTCTCTCTCTCTCTTTCTCTTTCTCTGTCTCTCCCTCTCTCCCTCTCTTTCTCTTTCTCTGTCTCTTCCTCTCTCTCCCTCCCTCTTTTTCTCTCTTTCTTTCTCTCTGTCTCTCACTCTCTCTCTCTGTCTCTCCCTCTATCTTTCTCTTTCTCTCTGTCTCTCCCTCTCTCTCTTTCTCTTTCTCTCTGTCTCTCTCTCTCCCCCTCTCTTTCTCTTTCTCTCTCTCTCTCTGTCTCTCCCTCTCTTTCTCTGTCTCTCCCTCTCTCTCTCCCTCTCTCTCTCTGTCTCTCACTCTCTCCTTCTCTCTCTCTTTCTCTGTCTCTCCCTCTCTCCCTCTCTCTTTCTCTTTCTCTGTCTCTCCCTCTCTCTCCCTCCCTCTCTTTTTCTCTCTTTCTCTTTCTCTCTCTCTCACTCTCTCTCTCTCTGTCTCTCCCTCTATCTTTCTCTTTCTCTCTGTCTCTCCCTCTCTCTCTTTCTCTTTCTCTCTTTCTCTCTGTCTCTCTCTCTCCCCCTTTCTCTTTCTCTCTGTCTCTCTCTCTCTCTCTCTCTCTCTCTCTTTCTCTGTCTCTCCCTCTCTCCCTCTCTTCCTCCCTCCCCTCTTTCTCACACACAACCCCTAATAAATGCAAATAAATGACTAATACAGAGGGAATCATATTAAAATCAGAACAATCTTTGATGTAAAGTTGGGCAAATTTTGCCAATGTTACTTTACTGAGCTTTTCTTTTTTTTAAAAAAAATTGTTATTGTGCTTTGCTTATTAAAAAAAAGGGTAAATTCATGTAAGTTCTCATGAAAATACAAATCTGGGGCAGTCTTTTTCCAAACACACACACACACACACACACACACACACACACACACACACACACACACACAGGGGCTTTTTGAAAAAAGAGAACTCTGTCGGATGGCCCAGATGGCCCTTTTTCCCTGTGCCTGTCCTCCGCGTTCTTCTCACCCATCCTGGTTAATGATCCCGCCCGACGCTTGTGCACTGCTAGCCAAAACGGCCCTCCAGCATGACACCTGCTGCTCTTTGGCCTCAGCTCCACTTCTCTCTGCTGGAGACCCCATCCCATACTTACCCTCTGAACATCAGATGGGACTCTGGAGAGGAAGTCTAGCAACTCATTATTGTCAATGGCATAAGGATTCCTTAGCTTCTTTGTAAATTTATGTATGCCTGGAAAAAGACAGAAGGGAAAAGGGGTTTTAAAAAGCTGGGTGGGGAGGGGAGCAGAAACACACACACACACACACACACACACACACACACATATACACCCACCCCACAGCATGGAGCTGCCTGACATGCTCAGACAGGAAGGTGGGCGGGTGGCCGAACGAGTCTTGCAAGAGAAAAAGAATAAGTGTGAAAACACAGAGCAGCCAGACACATGTTGCTCTCACGTGGAATCAGGCACAAGCCTTTCTTCCTTGAAGAAAGCAGTGGGAGGTTTATTGCAAAAGTCAGCCAGCCGTTCGCCTCAGGAATGAAAAATCCCATTGTTCACACAAGAAGGAGTGGAGAAGGGAGAGCTGCCACTGGCAAGATGGCTAGCACATTTCTGAAGGGCCGGAGAACCTGTCCAAACAAGTTCTGGAGACTCTAAGTTGTCTCCTACACAAGTGTCCTCTTTAGGCTTCTGCATCCCAATTTGGGAAGAGCAGCTTTCTGAACAAATGACGGAAAGGGTTGTTTTCACCTAGAAGACCAGGTTGAGGCAGGTCTGACACCTATTTCACCCATAACAACAAATCTGCGCGATGAGTTAGGTGGAGAAAGAATGACTGGCCCAAAATCACCTCAGTAGCTTTTACGCCTAAGGTAGACTAGAACTCTCAGTTTCTTGATGACTGAGCTTTCATGTCTGAGGCGGGACTAGAGCTCACCATCTCCCAGTTTCTAGTAGGGTGCCTTAAGCAACTCATCATATTCCGATGAGAAAAAAAAGGAAGCATTCTGTTGCTGAGTTGACCTTTCCACTTTTCAGTGCCTGATAATAACTGTGCTTCCTCCATTAGATGGAATTTTCATTTTGTTTTGATTTTGTTCAAGCTGCTCTTTATCTTCTTGGAGTTCAAGAAGATAAAGAGCACAACCCATTAGAAGCTGTGTGTGATTCTCAGACCAAAAGAAACTATTTATCTCTGAACTAGAGGTGTGCCATGTTTAGCATCGTTCCATCTTGCCGTTTCCTAAAGATGGTTTCCCATGTTTTCCCGCAGCTTACGCAGACCAGTTCCCCACAGGCCGTGGACCGATTTCGGGCCACAACCCAGGGATTGGGGACCCCTGATCTACCTATATCTCTATCCATCTCAATACAATACAATAATAGAGTTGGAAGGGACCTTGGAGGTCTTCTAGTCCAACCCCCTACCCCTGATTACAGAAGTAGCCTGCTCTTGTATCAGTCCACTGCATGGAGACTCCATTATTAAAGCCAAAGAACTTACTTGCTCTGCAATCTCTGAATCGCAGAGGCCCAGAACTGGCACCACTATTCGATAGTCTGGACTTACAACATAGTTTGGACGAGAATTTCTATCGCTAAGCAAGGCAGTGATATGAGTTGCGCCTAGTTTGATGACCTTTTTGGACACAGTTAAGTCAATCACTGCAGTTAACGTATTCACGCAGTCAGTAAATGAATCTAGCTTCCACCCATTGACTTAGCGGGGAAGGTCGCAAAGGGCAATCACCTGGTCCCAGGACTCAGCAGTTGATGTAAATACATGCTAAATTGCCAAGTGCTCAAGTATTGATCACATGACTGTGAGGATGCTACAACAGTTGTAAGTGCAAGGACCAGTCAAAAGCCACTTTTTCCCAGTGCTGTTGTAACTCTGAATGGGGTCAGACAAATGATGGCTAAGTTGAGGACTGCCGGTATTTCTTCACAGACTGTTATATAAATGCATAGCACAATCAGTCAAAGGAAACTGCATGAAGAACAGACTTACCCCATATTAAAACGATGTACCGCAACGGTATGTAATACAGCACAAACATTGCTATTGTGAGCACTAAGCAAGCCAACGCAGAGAGGAAAGGAACAGTCCAGTTGAACGTACTGAAACCAACATGGAGAAAGATACCAGAGAAGTTTTTAGTGTTTTCAAGTACTTATAATCATACCTTACTAATCCAATAGTGTGACTGGCATCTTGCAGAATAGTATCTTGTATGTAGAAGGAGAAAGCTAGAGTTGTCTAGGAATTACTGATAACAATGCACAAGAGTCATTGTTAAGGTAACTTGAGCATTCTTGTTCTCTGTTTGAGTCAAAACTTACTATCTTCATTTTTCTTCAAGGGTTGGCAAATTTGGAGGCACTTGATATCTTTTCATTTACAGGTGCAAAGATGCTGGTCCTTTTGAAAATTCACCCCATTTATAATATGACTTTGGCCATCTTTAATGTTAAGCAAAATACTTAATTTAGGCATTAAGGATTGCATAATTAAGGATTGCTGCAGGGAGTCCCAAAGATGCTTTCCCAAAAAGCAACTGGACTTCCTTCATTTTTTTTCCTTGAAAACGTTTTACTTCTCATTCAAGAAAGTTCTTCAGCTTCAGTGAACTGAAGAAGCTTCTTAGATGAGATGTGAAACGTTTTTCAAGGAAACAAAACGAAGGAAAGTCCAGTTGCCTTTTGGGAAAGCACCTTTGGGACAACCATGACCTGGATGATTGAGAATCTCCGTAGACCTGATTGAAGATAGTTGGGAATCCAATGGTACCATCATGCTCCTTGCAAAACAGTGAGGTCTTCTCAGCTGCCTTCCACGTAGAGCAGGGGTTCTCAACCTTGGCAACTTTAAGACTTGCGGACTTAAATTCTGGGAGTTGAAGTCCGCAAGTCTTAAAGTTGCCAAGGTTGAGAACCCCTGACGTAGAGCAATTTTGATGGTTAATTGGGCATTAGGGAAATAGAAAGCATTGTTTTCTTCCCCTCCAAGGTCAGCCTTAAAAAAAAAAAAACTAGTGGAAACGTAGTTTCCAACTATCTTCATATCTAAAGGGTGCAAATGAGATCAAAGGAGATCACATCAATTCTGCTCCAGACTAGTCAAACACACGCGGTCAAAGAGTTGGGTATCTCTGCTTCCAATTCTTGACCCATTCCCTACATGTTATGAATTGCTTTGCTCTCCAGAGAGGCTGTGTGAATTGCACCCAGTCTCTGGGGGTCAAGCAGACACCCCTTGGCTCTTGATCAGAAGTAGATCAGCTCCGCCTTTCTGCCCTTTACAAGACACTAAGGAATAACTCAGTTGGGTTGTGAAGAATGCTTTCTCTTAATTGATGAGGGTTTTTATTTTATTTTTAAAAAAATGAATAGAGGAAATAATGCATCTCTCAGCTTCAATGGAGACCTTCCCATTAAATTAGAGTGATGGTGAACTCAGGCCAATAAATATGTGAAATGTATTTTTAAATCCTTGGCGTTTGATAGAAGCAAGCTATTAAAAAGGTTCCTTGATACCAAGGGTTATGCTGGTGGAAATGCTTATGTAAACCATTGTGACACTTGTTCAAACTGCTCCAATGGACTTCTCTCCTCCTTCTTCGTCCGTAGTAATGTTACAACTGAGATACAATTGGATTCCTGAGGGATTAGGCAGGGCAACCATATTAATGTCCCACTGGGATCTTAAGGGATCTTTGTCACAGAAGTGAATGCCAGAAGGAAGTCACCCAACAATCAAAATCTTATTGCCATCCAGCTGCACATAGAACAGTGCTCTGTTCAGACTCAAAAGCCATTCTTTGGTATTCCCAGCCAGCTGGGACAGATGTGGCACAATCACAACACATCAAGTTTCTAGTATTTTTAGACCCCACGCGGCTGCACTTTGAGAGAGTGGAACTGTTCACAAGGCTCCTTTTATGAGCAAATGGGAAGGTCTGGAAGAGGGAGAAGAAAACAGGGTCACGTGGATATGCCAGAAAATGCTGTCCTCTTTGCTTCGTGGGGCTTATTCTCTACAGGCTGTGGGGCCAGAACAGAGCTGAAATTTTCAGATGAAACGAAGCAAGGGTAGACCTGTCCAATGTAGGAATAGATTAGATAGCCTTTGTTGTCATTTTTTTTCCTGTGGGCACAATGACACACATTAAAAATGAAATTGAGTTGCTTCCTCTCAAATAGCAGACTGCTTGGCGATTAATGTAAAAGGATGGGGGGGGGAAACAAGGGGGATATAAGTACAATCAATTAAAAAGGATTTTTTTGGCGGTAAAGAAGAGTTTAAATAGAATTCATGATTTTTTTTTGTTTAGTTGCTAAATCATGTCCGACTCTTTGTGACCCCATGGATCATAGCACACCAGATCATCCTGTCCTCCACTGTCTCCCAGAGTTTGCCCACATTCTTCTTCATTGCGTTGATGGCCCTATCTAACCATCTCATCCTTTGCCATCCCTATCTCCTTCTGCCTTCTGTCTTCCCCAACATCAGGGTCTTCTCCAAGGAGTCCTCTTTTCTCATTTGGTGGCCAAAATATCTGAGCTTCAGCTTCACTATCTGTCCTTCCTAGGAACAGTCAGGGCTGATTTCCTTTAGGATTGACTGATTTGATAACAGATGATAAGTGGCTGGAGAAGATAGGAATTTTAATTTCTTAGAAGCTTTTGGAATTTATTTTTTTTTTAAATTTTGGCATTATGCAGCCAAGAACTCTTAGGCACTTGGACACTTGGACAAAGAGCTGGGATCTTCAACCGAGCAGAAGATCTAATGTCTCAGATGATCCAGATTGTTTTGAAATCATCTCCTGAAGCCATTGCAATTAAATTGTGGGAATGAATTGTTCAGGTTAAGTATGTGTGATGTGGCATCCTTGCCCTGAAAAAAAACCCCAGCTTTGTTCCATTTGATACAGGGGAAAGATGACTTTTCATTCCATGAAGAGAAATTCACTTGTATGAATCTTGGATTTTTAATGCAGATTTCATAATTCCCATAGATTTCCTTCCTTCCTTCCTTCCTTCCTTCCTTCCTTCCTTCCTTCCTTCCTTCCTTCCTTCCTTCCTCCTTTCTCTTTCCTTTTCTTCCCACTCTTCCTTTCCTTTCTTTTCTCTTCAATTCAGACTTGACTCCTGGCAACTGCAGATTTCTAGGTGGCATTTGTCTTCTTCCTAAGGCTGAGAGTGACTGGCCCAAGGTCATCAAGCTGGCTTCATACTTAATATGGAACTAGGATTCCAGATTTTCCTGGTTTTTATCCCAGTGCTTTTAACCACTAAACCAAATTGGCTCCCCATAAATGTCCAGTCATAATTAAATGTGCAAGAAATTCAGACAGAAGCATTCTGTAATGATAGGTTTATCACCACTGGATTACATTCAAGTGAAGGAAACAACCTTTATTCCATTCTGTATTGGCTTTTAGAAATTTCCAGTTAAAGAGGTTTCCCCCCCCCCTCCCAATTGTTTCCAGCCCTGGTATTCAAGAGGATTTTCAGAGCATAGGAACAAAACTTTGACTTACTTTTTTATCCTCTCTGCAAAAGATGCTATTTCCTCCAAGAGTGTTTGGACTGTTATAACAATGTCTTGGACCATGTGAATTCTTTCTATTAAACCCTTTTTTTCAGACTCCTACAAGGAGAGAGGAAAGAGAAGAAAAAGAAGGAGAAAAAAATATTTATTTCCTTTTTTTAAAAGTAGCCTAGACAATAGAAGGTTGTAAGAGAGGTTATCAGAAGTAACAGCATTCAGGATAGTTACATTTCAGATCCATATGTCTGCTTATTGTTGTATTGTAGTTTGAAAAACAGTCGTGTTTTCTCCAAATTACTAAACCTTTTTTTTAAAAGACTTACAAACCAGCAAACAAACAACCAGATGCATTTCTTGTTCCAGCATTCTGTGGACATTTCAATCAAACCAGCCAGATTTTTTTTTTAAAAAAAAACAAACAAACCCAGGGCTGCTTAAGGAAAGAAGGAGAAGACAAGAGGAAAAAGCAAAAAGAAACAGAGGGAAGCACAAAAATTATATTACTTAGAGCTAGCACAGCACCGATCACTAACTATAATTGTAACATTTCCTGCCAACCATACCACTAATGCAATTTCTTTCTCCATGAACTATATATACATTCAGACAATGTAGGAAAAGGGACTACATCTCTTTTTATACATGAAGATCCCAAAACATGTGATGTTACCATGCATCCCAGCTCCGTTGCTGGCCGGAAAGCATTTCCACCAAGGATGGTGATGATGGACATGGTGGACATTAGTGATGGAGTGGGACTGTTATATAAAGTACAAGTAGTCCTTGACTTACAACAGTTCATTTAGTGACCGTTCAGGGTTACAAAAAGTGACTTACGACCATTTTTCACACTTACGATTTTGGTCACGTGATCAAAATTCACACAAAATTCGGCAACTGGTTCATAGTTATGACCGTCGCTGGGTCCCCCAAGGTCACGTGATCCTCTTTTGCGACTCTTTGACCCGCAAAGTCAATGGGGAAGCCAGATTCACTTAACAACCGGGTTACTAACTTCTCAACTGCAGGGATTCACTTAAGAACCGCAGCAAGAAAGGTTGTAAAATGGAGCAAAACTCCCTTAACATCAGAAATCTGGGGCTGAATTGTGGTTGTTTAAGTCGAGCACTACCTGTAGATCTGTGGAGAATAGGTGCTGTCTTCTCAGTGCTTTAAAGCCTAACTCCAACTCAGGGTTCAAAGCAAAGTGTTGGAGGTAACCCTGGGTCTTGCCTAACCAGTGGCTGGCTCCCAAGACCAGGATAGAAGCATGACTATTCTGTGCCAAAGCAACAGGCCGCTTGGAGAATCTCTGCTGAAGTACTCCATCAAAGTGCCTCCAAACCAAATGGCCCCATTAAAGCTTTGCACCCCCGATGATGATTGTGAGGTTTTTATTTTAACCACATAAGTATGGAAATAAAGCACATTGTTGGATTGGCAAGATGAAAAACGCCGATAAACACAATGAAAGTTAGTTATATGACTACATGAAACAAACAAGAGTCTTTCTCAGCTGCTTCACCTTGAACTCTTGGTTTTTTTTAAAAATCTTGCTTCTTGCATGCACTTAGGAACGTTTTGAAAGCATTTGGGGCTTTTCTTCAATCAAGGCCCCGTTTCAATCCTCTGTTAAAAAAATTTTTTTTTCCCAAAAGTGTACCCACTTCACTTAGCTTCAATCATTCTACGTCGTTCCAAATTGTCCTTCAAAGTCCTTTTTGTCGCCAACACTGGAAGTTTTTAAGACGAAACTGGACAGCCATTTGTCCAAAATGGTATAGGGTTTCCTGCCTGAGCAGGGGATTGGACTAGATGACCTCCAAGGTCCCTTCCAACTTTATCATCATCATCATCATTATTATTATTAAGATGCCTTTATTTTCTTCTGTGTAAGATGGGTGGGGTGGGGGAGAAGGGCATGCATTTCTGCTGTCACCTCATATTATATCTCTGTATGTGAGCACCAGGAACTACAGGGTGGGTTGCATATCTTCTGATCTGGGTCATGTGTCCAAAAGACAGACGAAGGATCTAGAATGGAGCAGCTGACAACGTTACAACCCACAACCCACATCCTCTCCTCCCATAGGGGTGTTTTGGGAGAAATGTTCTGGGTTCCTTTTTTCTCTGCTCTCTGTAGTCCATTCTTAATTTGATCTTTCTTTGGCTAATTTCTCCCTCAAGCCCAAACGTTGGTCCCAATCTTCACATTTTTGGAAAGGGCAAGGACTAGTTGGAAGTCACTTTTTCCCATGTCATTGTAACTTAGAATAGTCGCTAAATGAGTAACTGTAGGCCAAGAACTACTTGTAAATAAACTCAAGGTGGCAAACATACCTAATGCTCCTTCCTCCTCTTTTCCCTACACGAGGGGTAGGCAACCTTGGCTCTTTTATCACTCATGGACTTCCAATTCCTAGCTGGCTCAGGAATTCTGGGAGTTGAAGTCCACGAGTCATAAAAGAGCCAAGGTTGCCTTCCTCTGCCTTACACCAAAGCCACTGAGCTGACTTTTGTGTCTAAGGCAGGTTTTTCCCTATGAATTTTGCACTCAAGACAACTAGGGAGATGGCCAGCAGGTCTCAAAAGATGCTTAATCTTCCCTTTCTGGTCATCATGCCCATGAAAAGTTTGAGGTCAAGCACTAGTCAGGCTTGTCAACCTGTAGTGTTGCTCAGGACAACATAATTAGGATCAGTCAGAACAGAGCTGGAAGGGGCCTTAGAGGTCTTCTAGTCCAACCCACCGCTCAAGCAGGAGACCTTATACCATTCCCTTACAAATGGCTGTCCAATCTCTTCTTAAAAGCCTCCAGTGATGGAGCACCCACAACTTCTGAAGGCAAGTGTTCCTCTGATTAATTGTTCTCACTGTCAGGAAAGTTCCCCTTAGTTCTAGGTTGCTCCTGCCCTTAATTAATTCAGAATAATGGAGTGGGAAGAGACCTTGGAGCAGGAACCCTAAACCATTTCAGACAAGTGTCTCTCCAGTCTCTTCTTAAAAGTCTCCAGTAGGGAAGCACCCTCAGCTTCTGAAGGTTAATTGTTCTTACTGTCAGGGAATTCCTCCTTCGTTCTAGGTTGCTTCTCTCCTTATTTTCCATCCATGTTTTCTTGTCTTTCCTTCTGGTGCTTGGGAAAAAAATGCTGACCCCTTCTTCTTTGTGATAGCCTCTCAAATACTGGAATACTGCTCTCATAGTCCTTCTTTTCTCTAGATTAGCCATACTGAATTCCTGCAACTGTTCTTCATGCGTTTTGGTCTCCAGGCCTTGATGGTTCCTAAGTTCCGGCGCTCTGCTTCCAAGCATGAATGGCTGAGGCCAATTCAAAGTCGAGAGGACTGCATGCCATGTTTTTCCTAGTTCGATCTATCTTCTGACCAACTCTTAGCAGCAGTGAAATAAACACATCCAAGTGAGATCTTTCAAAGCAAGCCTGTTCTTGCAGCATGGAACTGTGAAGAACATTATGTGGCAGCTGGATAGCTATCCTGCTGGCTTTGTTTACACATCTCAGATTGCACTTCAAAAATGTGGCAATCACACAATGTAGCCACACAATATTACATCTTCTCTCGCGAGCTTGCTGGACTGCTTGGGACTGAGAGATCGAATTAAGTGGGAATCAGGGATTTGTTGAGACGTCCAAAGAGTCACAAGGACATTGCTTCATAGACAGATGTCTATATGTCTTACCACCAAGATAGGAACAGTCTGTAGATTTAAGGGGCAGGGCCTGTTCTGTAACACAACTCAACTGCAGAATACTTTCCCAAGGAAGCCCAAAGTCCCTGATCCATTCTTAACAAGTTCTAGAAGGGCAGAAGTGCTCTTTTCTATCTTTAATGAATATAATGTTTGTTTTAAATAGAATCTCACCTTGGTTTTATTCACTGTTATGATTTGTTAGCATCACTGTATTAATATTGTAAATTAATGTAACTTTTCATTCTGATTCGTTAGGGTAATAGCCTGTAGTCTCCATGTTTTCCTGTTCACGTACAGCGAAAACTCTGATTTTCTATTCTACGCTTTCTATTTTTTTCTTTTTACTCCTTTATTTAATGGTTAATAAAAGTACTACTTAAAAAGGAAAAAAAATACAACCTTGCAAACAATTCTGGAACTAAGAATTAATTAAATGATACTTGTGTTCCTCAATATCTTCCCTGCATCTTCTGAACAGAGAAAGAATTTACTTAGCTTAAACAAGGCCACAAAAGGACAAGTTCAACTTTGCAAGAAAAAGAGCTTTTTAAAATAAAAAAATTGTTCAACAGAATAAGAATTTTTACTCTTTTGTCACAACATAATCAGCCTGCATTTGGAAAATGAGCTCCGTTGGACATGGTCCAAGGGAGGCTGAAATGTTCAAACAGTAAACATTTGTCATGCATTTGTCCTGAATAAAGAGGTTGTTGAGGATTGATTCCAAAAAAGGCTATATTTTGTAACATACCAAGTAGCCCTGCTACTGTCTTGGCCAATCTGACCTTTGGGATAGGAGGTGCCGAGCTCCTTTGAAGAATTAACCATGGGGAGATCAGTAGAGAATCATATTGAACATTTAAGGAATCTCCTAACAATGGGCAAGGTCATTCTATTTTTTTGGGAGATGCTTGTTTTCTGGGAGGGAATGTAAGTAGGACTTTCATGTCTTTCCCTTCATATAACAGAATGAAGCCCACTGTAGGAGGAGTGGCAGATCCTGGGGCTGGAGTGAAAGGGGGAATCAGCCTAGAATCTTACACAGCCAGAAGCAAAATAAATGCAACCCTACCCCGGGAGTGCCATTGGCCCTTATCTGACTCTAACTAGGTATCCACATTAGTTGAGAAGATTCCTGTTTGTAGGCTTTTAGCAATAAAGCAGTTTAATTGAACCTTCACGCATGGACCTTCATGTTTCACACATGACACCTACATCCAACAGGGCACAATGAGGAGGCTCTATAGCCTACCTTAAGGGAGAGTTGTCCACTCTTCCTCTACGTATATGGGGAAAACTTCTTTTCACAATAAGGTCAGAAATGTAATTGGGCATCCAAGAACTGAATGAAAAGCTAAGAAACAAATGGGGTTTTCTCATTAAATAAGCCTATTTCAGTACACGGTCAAACTCCAGGAAAACTTGGCATGGCCTTCTTTAATGACAAAATAAGCTTTTTCAGAAAAATATATATATATCCTTTTCAAACTTTCCCTTGGTACACAATAAAATGAAACCTGTGTTACTCTGGAAGCAGGGGAGAGAAAAGTGATGTTTTAGATGTCTTACAATTTCATGTAAGAAGAGAGACTTTGTGGTTAAAGGCCATCACTAAGGAGAAACCTTTAATGGAGCTTGCTTGGGAAACCAACCATTATTATATTCCATCATAGTTGGTGTTTGGGAAAAGGGGGGGGGAGCACAACTTTTTTTTTAGTTTAAAGTGCGATCGTTCATACGGAAAGGAATTAGTTGGGTTCCTCTGTTTTTTAATTAACTGTCTAAGGGTTTCTACACTGTAAACAGTTAGTCTCCAAAGACGTGTTACAATTCCCAGAAGCTCCCTCTGTTATGGTCAAGAAAGGTCTCTGTATATTTTGACAAGAACACAAGCATGAACTTGATAGAAACCATGTTCCTCTGGGTTACATCCCAGCCAACTGCTATTCCCTAGAAGTTGCTGCATTGTGTAGGAGAGGAGAATGTACTTGATTACATTTCTTTTTTTTTTAAAAAAGAAAGTCTGCTTTTACACATTTTATTGACCTGATGCAAAAAAAAAGTAATATATGCCCAAAATAACATGTGTTATCGCCAGGCTGGGGGGTTATTTTGTTATTTTTATTTCTTTTCTTTTGTGCTTTTATGTCTTGTAAGCCACCTTGAGTCGCCATGTACGAGTAGGTGGCAATATAAATTTTGCAAATGAATGAATCAATAAATGAATAAATGAATGAATGAATAAATAAATAAATAAATAAATAAATAAATAAATAAATTGCATAATTGGTTTTCCAAAACACCTCTTTTCTTATGTACAGGAATCAGTCTTCTTAGAACAATGTTCCCAGTATGTATGTATGTATGTATGTATGTATGTATGTATGTATGTATGCATGTATGTATGCTTGTAAAATCTTTCTCTCCAGTTTAATTTATCAGATTTCATTATTCTCTCTTACCTTGTCATCCTCATCCTCGTCCTCTTCTACAATAATGTAGTCCTTTAAAATCAAAAAGGAAGAAAAATATTAGACCATTTGAGAAAGTCAACAAAATGTATAAGCACTTCTTTTGAAAAATATACCTTTTTATGCAAAAAGGAGAGAGAGAGAGAGAGAGAGAGAGAGAGAGAGAGAGAGAGAGAGAGGAAAGCAAGCAAAACATACTATTCATATACCATTCAAAACTAATCTTTACGTACGCCCAGTGTTGTATGGAATTCAGAGGCCTCAAAATTCAATGAATGAATGAATGGCATTATAACATGGAACAATTCACATTGAAGACAATTCACATAATGTGAAATGGTCAATTAAACATAAAAGCTAATAATATGTAGCCAACATTTCTAAATAATCAACATGTCAGAACTAGCAATAAAATGTTAAATCAAATAAAGAGAGTTCTTCAAAGTTTCTTTTTAACTTAGTTATTGTTGTCTATTATCGTGTCCCAAAACAAAGACTAGATTTTGCATGTACCCACCTAAACTTTAAAGTTGGATCAATCCAAGGAGAATCAAAAATTACATACTTATCCACCATGCAAATTCCCATGCAGGGAGCAAACATTAAGCAAAGCACAGAAGAAAGGGAAGTAACAGCAAGCAAACTATATCGGAGGCTGGAGATTGGAAAAAAGCAAGGGACTAATAATTAAATTTAATGTATATCACGTCTATTTACTATGCCTCCCCAAATTCTACCTTTCTTGTTTCCAGCATGCCCATACACTAATTTGTACATGGTTTTTTATTCTTTAAACTTTCGCCACTGTCTTCCTGGGGAATCTCTTATGAACTCCATTCAGCCATCACTTTCTCACTCTTCCTCTTTTTCTCAATTCACTCATTCTTCTTTCATTTATTGGTTTTCAGATTCAGCCCTCATTGATTCTCTCTGTAGGGCAATATGTTCTTAACACCATTCATATCGGTGATTCCTTCTTGGATTCCATCCACATCAATCCAGCACCCATTCATTCTTTTCTTTCCTCTTGTTTTATCCACACACACACAAAAGTATGCCACTTCCACAATATCTGACTGAAGTTTCAGTTTCTTTTGGCACACCTAACTCTCATTTCCATATAGCAAAGTGAGCAGTGGGGAGTGATGAGATCAGAATTCATTGGTAGCTTCACACCACAACGAACAAGGACATGCATTCAATTTCGCTTCTGCTAAGATTGTTGGATGAGCAGGTACAAAAGTAGCCAGGGCAATGATTGGAGCCGAGGGCTTGGCAGCCCAAGTAAACAGCCAATAGCCAGCCATAGCACATCAATCAACCAATAGGAAGCCACACCCAACCACATAAATACAACACACAGAACAGCCCAAAGCACACATTCTGGTAAATAGAAGTTCCTTCAGGATGGACTCCAGCACAAGTCCAAAAGCTCAGAAGATGAAACCTCTGGTTCTGGTGACCGACCCAAATTGGATCCTGCAATATTTGCCCACCATAAAAGTTTCTCTAACTTTCTACCAGTATTTGCTCATCTAAAAAATTCTACCACAGTATATAAAAAGAGATTCATATCTGAACATTAAACCTTTAAGTATGCTCTCCGTGTAGTTGGAAAGATGGAAATTATATTTTATTTGGTAGACAACCTGTAGCCAGCATAAAATATATGTACATGTAATCCTTGACTTACAGCCCTAATGGAGCTTGCCCCTATGATTGTAAGTCATTCCAGCTGTTAAGTGGGTCACTGGGTGACTGCACTGATTTTACAACCAATTTTGTGAGAGTCATTACACAAACACTGCAGTTATTAAGTGAATCCATTGTCTGCAATGGGCAGTCAAGTCCTAAATTTTGCTCACCTGATGGGACCATGAAGTCCAAAATACCCTTTGTGGAGTCACGTGCTTTTAAAAAGTAAAACAACAAAGAATTTTTTTTCTGTCTTCCCTGCGCTTTGCACAAAACTGCTTATCCCAGAAAGGAACCGTGTGATAGGTATGTCCACCATACTAATTAAAAATCGCTAATTTATTTTTTCCTTTAACAATCATCTTTTTCTTTAATTCTCAAGGACGCAAAGGCTTTAAAAAAAAAAACCCAGAAAAACAGCAGCACCAACTAGCCCTCATCCAAGAAAACATGTTAACAAAACATGTGAGGTCTAATTGTTCTGAAGGCCAGGAGGTTTTGAAAGACCCTATTTTATGTTATTTTAATTCATTGCCAAGTTTCTCTACTGGTGAGAGGTTTTTGTTCCTCATCTGACAAATGAACCAGTTGGAATGTCAAGGCTGAGATTCTGAACAGGTTTTTTTTCTCCTATTGTTGCTTATTTCAATGATTGTTCCCTCCCTTTAGGGCCATTATGAAAACATTAGGAGGCAGAAAACACATTAGCACACACGTAATCAATCTTAAGAATCAGATACAAAATTCTATACAGCATTATCACGCCAATTGTTAAAAGAGAGGGTTAAAAAAGAGAGTGAGGTTATGATGAAATGTCAGGGCAACTTGAATCTTGGTATATATATATATATATATATATATATATATATATATATATATATATATATATATATATATATATATATATATATATATATATATATATATATATATATATATATATATATATATATATATATATATATATATATATATATATATATATATATTTTTTACAGGCAACATATAAAAATATTTTTGGGGTTAGTTGAATGCTAGTATGTGAATAGGCTGATTTAAAAAAAAGCCTTATATGCTTTAATAAAGGTACACAAATAGTAGAATGAAAGAGATCCACCAAAGCAAAATTAAAAACAGTTTTGTTGAAAAATTATAACAAAGAAGGTGGGAGCCCAGGAACCTGAAAGGGAAAATTAATCTAGGACCGGACTCTGTAAAGCAAAATATTAAGTTGTCTTGGCAACAAAGAGAAATGCAAATTAAAGGTAAAAGGACCCTGATGTTAACGTATGGCACGGTATGGGTCCTATGGGTTATCCCAAGTGAGGCAAATTGTAAAGGAACAATGGTTGCAAACTCTCTGCTTTGGTCCCATGAGGATGGAAGACAGAAAATACTTCAATTCTGTCCTCTGCTATTTTGGGCATCTCCAGGTTCTGCTCAATTAGTCGTCTTCCCTCTTCTAGTGGAGATCAAGGAGAAATTTTATGACCATATCATTGAAAATGTGAAACATTTTGGCCAATTGTTTAGATGGCCTCAGTAGAGGATCAGACAAAGTCCCATGGCAACTGGTATGTATGGCTACTCACCCTTTATGTCCTCAATTGTGATCGTTAGTCAAGTGTAGTTGGATTATATGGCCAAAGAAACAGAAATGAAGCAGGAGAACGAGATCAATTTCTGCTAATCCAATTATTTTTTTATGGCTACTACAACCACCAGAACGCCTATAGACCTGAACATTACTAAACACAGCACACAGAACTCATATTATGACCATATTATTGGTACCAGGAAAAGGAAGGGTTCAGTTATGAGTTTGGTTGTAAGGAAGACTTCAGAAAAATATAATAGAGAAATGTGGCCACAGGCTGACTGTGAAAGAGATCATAAACTGCTCATGTGTAACTTCCAGGTTAAGCTAAAATGAAAGAAGAAAGCCAGTCAGTTTTCAGAAATATGGACCTGAGAATATATCCCCCATTAGGAATCTTTTTCAAGTCCTAAACCTCATTGATAGGGAACCAGAGGAACTGTGAAACGAAAGGAAATCTTTATTAAGGTCACAGAAATCAAGAAAAAGTTGTGATGGGTGAATGTGAAAAGAGACTGATGGCCAAAGATGAAGAAACAGAAGAAAACAGATGATGTCAGAACAGACAGTGGAAATTGCCAAGAATAGAAGAGAAGTCCAGGCCAAGAATGACAAAGATCACAAAAAGGAACCCAACAAAGACTGTCAGAGAGCTGTTAGAGGAGATGAGAAGCAATAGGGCAACATCTGTAAAGACATGGAAGCAGACAGGGAAAAAGAAGAACGGCTTTCCAAAGGAACTCAGAGTTTGAGTTCCAACTTCGAATTTGTTTCCTAAAAGATGCCAGTTTATGGATGGGAGCTGATACAAATAAGACCAAACAAAGATGGAAGAGGTCTACTGAACTGTAGGAGAGTCAACATCCAAAATATTTTGGAAGATACTCTCCATTTATGAAAATTTCTAGGAAAAGAAGGTGAAGTTATATCAACCATTAAGGGATGGAAACTAGCCAAGGAGAAAACCAACCTAGAACTAAACAGAAATGTCCTGACAATGAGAACAATTAATCACTGGTTTAGCTTGACTACAGAAGTTGTGGGTGCTCCATCACTGGAGGTTTTTAAGAAGAGATTGGACATCCATTTGTCTAAAATGGTAGAGTTTCATGCCTGAGCAGGTTGTTGGATTAGACCAGGGGTTCTCAACCTTGGCAACTTTAAGACTTGTGGACTTCAATTCCCAGCCTTGCTGGTTGAGGAATTCTGGGAGTTGAAGTCCACAAGTCTTAAAGTTGCCAAGGTTGAGAACCCCTGGACTAGACGATCTTCAAGATCCTTTTCAACTCTGTTAATCTGTTATTCAACCCTCCTACACATTACCAAATCAGAAAGCTTCGGGAACTGAAGATATATAGCATGCAGCAACAACAACAACAAAACCAGTAATGGTTTAGCTACACTATGCCAACAAATCTGGAGACCGACTGATTGGTAGATGTCGATATTCCCACCAATAGTAAAGAAAGAAGACCTAACAGAATGGCAAACGATCACACAATATAATTCATTTCACAAGCTACAAAAATAATGATTAGAAACATCAGACACATATTAGAGTCCTACATGAAGAAAGGTCATAAAATGGGGCAAAACTCACTTAACAACTGTCTTGCTTAACAAGAGGAATTTTGGACTCAACTGAGGTCATGAACCAAGGAATACTTTTATTAGGATTTGGAACTTGCCTTCATATATGTAGGGCGTGAACAAAGGATTGGTAATAACTCATTACCCCAACATGTATATTTTATTTTGAGTGTGGAGAAGAGTTTAGTACACATTCATTGAGAGAGAACTTTGCAAAAACATAGTAGGATCAGGAAACTAAAGTATTCTCTGCCAAAAGAACAATCTACCGGTATAACAACATCCATCATGTGTTTAGCTGTTCTTCACAACATCTCGGATTTTAGTGAGCCACTGAAGGGTCACCAGAGGGGGAGTGATGAAGAGCAATAGTTTGTAACTCTGTATCCTCAGCCTAGACCGAATTTGCTAGACTTTTATACAACTTTCTGTGAAAATCTTCTTCTTGCATTTAATGGCTAGTTTGTTCCCAAATCCCCTCTAGTGGGAAAAGCTCTCATTTTCCAGATGCAATAATAATAATAATAATAAAAAAAAAAACATGCTAAATGTGGACTTAGGATTTAGCTAGGATCATCTGGCCTCTTATCATTTGTCATTGTTCTCAGCATGCCTGAAATAGTTGGTAAAGTAAAAATGAAACTTGTCATATCTTTGGGGAGGCAGGAGAAGAAACCCATTAGAGACTCACAACCAAAGCAGCAATATTAATATTATCAGTTTTACAACAGCAATAAAATGGAGGTGTTTAAATGGCTCCAATTTGCTTCAAGACGCTGTCTCTTAATTCTGTTGCAGCGTGTGCTTCCTTCCAAAATTGGGGGGGGATAGGCAGTTCCAAAGCTGCTGACAAATTTTAATTTTAAGACAGAAATAGGAGAAAATGATTAAATATCAAGAAGCAATCAGATACATCAGTGCTTCCCAAACCCTGGGTAAAAGTGTTTTTGTGTTTTTTTTTTGTTTAGATACCAACACACAAACCCATTACCCAATCACAACATGGATGCTTAAATTGATTTAAAGTGTTTTGGATAAAAACAACTTCCTGACAAATGGTTTTGGGCAATGAAGGAAAAGGTTTGTGAAGCACTGATATAGATTGTTGTTTGCGAGAACATGAGCAAGTGGTTAGACAGGAGACCTGAACTCATTGGTAGCCTCACACTGCAGTGAACAAGGACATTCATTCGATTTCACAAGTATTATGATTGTTAGCTGAGCAGGTACAAAAATAGCTAGAGAAATGACTGAAGCCTGGGAAACGGGCACCTTGTCAGTCAATAGGGGTGCTGATTTACCACCAACTTATCAGATACTTAGGAGACGAGGGTGCGGTGGCACAGGAAACAACAATTAACAACTTAATAGCTAGCCATCAACATCCTATTTAACAACTGAAAGCTGCACACAACCAGGCACCATATAAATACAACACATAGAACAGGCCAGTGCACACTCTGGAGAGAGAAGTTCCCTGATAATGGGCTCCAGCATGGGCCCCAAAGCTTGGAAGAATAAAACTTTGGTCCCGGTGAGCGACTCAGATTGATCCTATAACATTATCCTGGGACAGTTATACTTCCTTCATTTATGAGATTGCTGTTTGCTGCTCAGATTTGGAGGAACTCATAAGTCCAGGAAATAAATAAATTCTTATCCTAATCTTATCCACTTTTTGGAGAACCAACAAGCACTCTTAGTGCTGATTTCCCCAAGCAATTACAGGATTCCCAGGCTGTGTTTCATGGAGCAATAAAATTAAGGGTATCAACTGGGATTTACCAACCATATCAGCATGCTCCTCCAAGGATGAGAGCAGTGTTGGTCTAGGAAAGGTTACCCTTGTCTGATTCTCATTCTCCTGCATTGCACAAATGAAGTCCCAGATGGATCTGAAAAATAACACACACACACACACACTATACCTACCTGGGGGTCTTGTATGATTAAGGCTTTATCAGGACTGCTCAGGGAGATGTTGTACACAAAGAGCATCAACAACCCTAAGGGCACCATGTAGGGCTCAAAATGCCACACTGTGGTCACAAACACCTGGCAAAACAGAGTAGGTGGGTTAGTTACATTATTTGCATGAAGCTCCACCAAGAACGAAATATAATGTTAAAGGAACGCAAGAAAGATAGGAGAAGAAAGCTTTCAAGACTTTACATCGGAAAATAATGCTTGTAGCTTTGCATCTCTGCTAGCGTCTGATTCCTGACTGCCCAGCCTCCTGAGGTTTGCATTCATGTCAGATACATCAGCCTAGATGCTTTTATATTTCTTGGTCCGAGTGTAATGTGCAAGGACTGCTTCTCCTTTTAAATCTTACATGCATATCAACAATGAAAGCGGATAAATCTATACAAAAGGTTTAAAGCATCTACACACACACACACACACACACACACACACACGTGTGTGTGTGAAAAAAAGTAACCAAAAAGTGCAGAAAAAAGTAACCTCTTGCAGAACCCTTTCCCCCCCCCAAAGGAACGTTTCCAATCCTATTGTTCTAATCATGAGGTTGTTCTTGAGAATGTTTTCCCCCTTCACCAGCCCAAATGGCGAAGAGGCTGGAGATCCAGAATCTGATGGGTGACTTGCATGCAATCTTCAACTGCCCTTTGGATGGCTTTGAGAACAAGCTTGGAGCAGGCGTGTTGAAAACCACAAGTATAGTTATTTGTGTTGAGATGGGAAGTACATGAAAATGACTGTGTAATACCTAGAGTAGACCCTACACCGGGAAAAAAGAATAGACAGAAAGGGGCTCCATACACTCGTCCCTTCCTGAGGGTGCCTCCCCAAATGCATATTGAAACCCTGCCAATCCTCATTTGCCCATCTCATCAACATCTGCCTCCAAGTAGCTGCCCCTGAGCCCAAACGGAGAGTCCTAAGTTTAGTGAAATTTCAATTTTCTTTAAATAGAAAACAGAGGTCCCATTTCAAATTCCCCCAAGATGGAAAAGTTCCACAGGGAGGGAATCTTGCCAGGGAAACTTCATAGGCTCAGTTGAGGAAGTAGGGATTCACTGGAGGTCCCAATGGCATGTACCAGCAACACAATCATATTTCTAAATTAGAACTAGTGCTATTTTGGCAAAGGCTGTAAAAAGTTTGCAATAGTGGTGAATATCTGTCGCTCGGAGGTAGGATAAGGGTGAAGGTTCATTCTCCGAGCTTGTGGATTGCTGTCCAAATTTTTTGTTACCAGGCTAGGTCCCATCTTCAGCAGAGTTTAGTCCTCTAGGCTCTACTGAAGACGTTCTCTAGGCTGGTAAATGAAACGTTCAGAAACCAACCCACAAGCTCGCAGAACGAACCTTCACTCTGGAAAAAGTATTTGAGGATGGCATCTTTGCAAAGGGGGTCACCGCGAGCAAAGCACCCATTTTCAGAATGCTGAAATCCTTGCGTACGTTCAAGGCGCCCCCAAACCCTGATGGCCTGGGCCGTTTCATGTGTAAATATTTCTCTTTGGCGGCTGGGTTTCAACAGCCGAGATTAAGCGAGCATGTGGTAAAGTCACCCTTGAGTAAAAGTTCAGTTCCTAACTCCATGGATGGATGGCGAGAGCAAGAAAAAGACACAAAAATTCTCTTGGCAATCTTGCAGAAGCCGTTTCCCACCGCTTCCTAATGGGGACCCAGCCAAGGATTAACCAAGATTCTGCTTCATTTGCTCAAGTTCAGTCAATACCAGAGAGCAGCTATCACCCCTTTGATACTTGTGCATGGCCACTTCGATAGAAATTCCCACTTTTACTGTGAACGTTGTTATTTACCATCCTTTCAGGCTGATGGTAACAATTTCCCTAGAAATCTGTTTTAGGGAGTGCCTAAGAAGCAGAGCTGAAGTCCAAAGTAGCAACTGCTATTTCAGAAGATTCTGGGCAATTTACAAACTCCGCACAAAAAGAGTAAAACAAGTTTAAAAAGATAAAAAGTCACATAAACAGGCAGCCCTGACTAAAACACACACACTCAAGTCTGTTTTGAGCCAGAAGGCAAAGACTGCAACCTGAATGAGTAAACAAGGTTTTTAAACTTTTAAAGATTTTTTTTTTAATCAGTGGAACAACCTGCCTCCAGAAGTTGTGAATGCTCCAACACTGGAAGATTTTAAGAAGAGATTGGACAGCCATTTGTCTGAAATGGTATAGGGTTTCCTGCCTGAGCAGGGGGCTGGACTAGAAGACCTCCAAGGTCCCTTCCAGCTCTATTTTGATTGACTGTCTGATTGATTGACTGATTGATTGATTGATTGAATATAAAACCACCATATTAACCTCAGAGCTTTGGAGAGAAGTAATCTGTAAAGTAATCTGATGTTCCTAAGCATCAGAGTCTTAAGAGTAACTAAAACAGGCTACAATCACCTCTGTTCCAGAAAAGGGACTGAATGTAAACAGAAAGGATATTGTGTCCAGTTCTGGTCACCACAATACAAAACAGATGTTGAGACCCTATAAAGACTGCAGAGAAGAGCAGAAAATATGATAAGGGGACTGGAGGTTGAACAATACAATGAATGATTGAGGGAAATAGATAGGCCTATTGAAGAGAAGGATGAGAGGGCACATGATGTCTTTCAGTACTCAAGGAGCTGTCACAGAGAAGGGATTGACTTATTCTCCAAAGCATCTGAGGGCAGGACAAGAAGCAATGGGTGGAAGCTTGTTGTCGCTGGAGTTTTTCAAAAATAGACTGGACAATCATTTGTCTGGAATGGTATAAGGTCTGCTGCCTTGAGCAGGGGGGCTGGACTAGAAGATCTCCAAATCCTTCCAGCCCTGTGGTTCTATGAAATGACTTCCTAGCATTCATTCCCAACGGATCTCTTCCAGAGTCAATTAGTTAGGAAAAATCCTTGGTCCAATGCTTTTCCTAAAGGACTGATTTGTTCCAACTACGTGCACAATCCTTCCATTCCTGAATTGCTATTTCAACATAAAATGGCTTGTCTGCTGCTACCATTTTTCCTACTCTGGAGTCATTCTAAGCATGGATCATTTCCAACCCACCCGCTTCGTTTCTGTTCAGGTCTGAGCCAAGTTGAACCACTCTTCTTCTCCTGCCATAGAAGAAAATCACTCTTTTATTGTACAACAGCACATAAAATAGAAAGGGTCACAGTCAGAAGGGGGGGGTAGAGCTCTGCATATGTGCTACTAACCCAAATCCACAGGAGATTTAAACACAGTTACCATTTTTATTGACCCATAACGCCTGCATTACAGAACACGCTAAAATAATCAGATGGCATTTTAAATATATCTCCGTTTCTAAATTAACAGGAAGGGTGGAGAACAAGGAGAGCCCATAATATTGCCAACAGCATGACTAGGCAATAAAACTGCCCTGAATCCCACAGGTCATTCACTTTCCAAGCACAAAACCATCTGAAAAAAGGCCAGGGAAGAAAGGAATTTAAAGCCATTTGTGCTTTAGAAAAAAAAGAAACCATTAAAACAAAATGAGTACTTAAGGCACGTGTCCTGTAGCTTTGAGACTGGGTGATACCTTGGAACCAACATTAGTGCTTTGCCTAATGTTTGAAATCCAAAGTTAAATCTTACTGTCCCAAGATCCCCTAGGTCAAGGGTCTTCAAACCTGGCCCTTTTATGACTTGTGGACTTCAACTCCCAGAATTCCTCAGCCAGGTAATACAATAGGCACATACAGTAAACAGGTCTCTCTCCCATAAACTCACTCTCTCTAAGAAAGATGCTCCCAAGCTAATTCTAAAAAAAAAAGTTTATAAATACTGCAGCTCACCCCTTTCTGGCCATTTCAAATATTCCATGCTAAAAAACAGATCTAACTGCAAGTTGAATTTAAGGGCAGGCGAGAGAGAAAGAACCATCTTGAATGTTTTAGTAATTAAATAAATGCGCATAATGAACCATATGGCCAGGAGAAGGCTCTTTTTCATGCAGGCCAGATTTTTGCTTGAATTTTTAATTTTTATATACAGACGAAGCACTGGGCACGGTGGAACAGCCCAGTGAGGTAACACGCCATCCGTGTGGCACCGGAGGAGGAAGAAGCTGTCAGAATGAGGTTGAACAGAACGTCTGGGTGTCTAGCTTTCAGGTCTTAGAGACAACCACCACAAAAATTCTTGCAACCTTCCCTCCTTTGGGAAACTGTTTTAGACATCTGTTCAAAGTTTCCATAGCTTTTTCGGCCCAACACGAGGAGGAGGAGGAGGAGGAGGAGGAGGAGGAGGAGGAGGAGGAGGAGGAGGAGGAGGAGGAGGAGGAGGAGGAGGAGAAGGAGAAGGAGAAGGAGAAGGAGAAGGAGAAGGAGAAGGAGAAGGAGAAGGAGAAGGAGAAGGAGAAGGAGAAGGAGAAGGAGAAGGAGAAGGAGAAGGAGAAGGAGAAGGAGAAGGAGAAGGAGAAGGAGAAGGAGAAGGAGAAGAAGAAACAACAACAACATAATGGCCAGTTCCTTGGAACAAATCAAGGATTCTTCTGCTCTTCGTGGGACCTTGTGAGTTGGTCTCACTGTTCCAGCTTGCCTTTGAAGCTTAAGCCAAAACACTGTGCAAAGATAAACCCAATGATTAAACTGATGACTTTTTCGGAGCTTCAATAATTTATATTCTCATTTCCGGGCCTATCCTTTTTGCTAGAATAACATGGTCTAGACGCCAAGCTTTCAAAATGCCTATCAATAACCCCCTTGAAATGAAAAAATAAATTAGAATATTGTTACTTCACACCTGCTTAGCAAGGAATGGAAAGGAAAGGAAACCCAGTTGGAAAAAGGAGAAACTTCTGAGGTCATGTTAGTTTGCCCCCTTAGGGGAGATAAATCTCTCCATCTCAATTTCTATGAAATTTCTCCTTGTTCCGAATGTGTTAATTTCAGCTCCTCGCTTTCCCTTTTCCCTAGAAACTGTCAAACTCAGTTCATCAAATTCAGGGTTGAAAGTTAAACCAGAATATTTGCACTCCTTTTTTTTTGCAAACATATGCACACTTCTTTGCAATTTTGTTTAACATGTTCAGTTAAGGAAGAAAAAGCGAATTCCTCTAATTTCACATTTTGGAACCAGCCTGCAAAGTAAAACTGAGAATTCTGAACAGTCTAGTTGGGGATGATGGGAGCTGTAATCCAGTGCTCCTGAACTGGAAAGCAGAGAGAGAGAGAGAGAGAGAGAGAGAGAGAGAGAGAGAGAGAGAGAGAGAGAGAGAGAGAGAGAGAGAGAGAGAGAGAGAGAGAGAGAGAGAGAGAGAGAGAGAGAGAACGAGAACGAGAACTAGCTGGACTCAAAGATATTGAAATATTGCTTGATAAATTGGTAAAATTAAGTCTTACCACCCTGCTCCCAAATCAGGCTTGCCTGTAACGTATTTCCCGTAAGCGTCTCCTTTCCCCTTTTGAATTACACAAGTGGCTAATATGATAATGAAACACCTTGGCAGAATTTTGATCTTTTTGGGATAGGATGACAATTAGCACCACCAAGCAGCATTCATTTTGTAATGCCTTTTTTGCCCTAAAGAAATGCCTGGTGTTATTTTAAAAAGTTTTTTTTTTATTTTGGAAAGAAAGCATACAAGGAGTACAGGTAGTCCTTGAGTCACAGCAGTGACTGTTCAAAGTTACCACGGCACTGAAATTGAGTTATGTTAGAGAATTTTAATTTCTCTATTGGTGAAAAAATAAATCAGAAGCTCTCACAGTTGACTGCATTTAGCTGATTCAAATAAATTTCTTTATATTCATATCAAAATATTTACAATACCATACATTCTTCTTTACAGCAACATAGCTCAATGAAGACTCCTTACAGAGAGATACAGAGACAAACCTGAGACTGGAAATCCAGCTCCTAACTCAATACCCGTTTTGCACAGACTCAGTAGCACTTTACTTCTCATTGGCTGACTGAGTTACCACATGACTCTTCCTGCTCATGAATATTCCAACAAGTTATGACCGTTTTTCACACTTCCAACTGTTGCAGCATCCCCAGGGTCACGTGATCCCCTTTTGTGACCTTCTCATGAGCAAAGTCATATAAATTAAATTAAATAAATAAATAAATAAAGTCAACGGGGAAGCCGGATTCATTTAACAACGGGGTTACTAACTGATCAACTGCAGTGATTCACTTAACAACTGTGGCAAGAAAAGTCGTCCAATGGGACAAAGCTCACTGAATGAACATCTGACTTAACAACAGAAATTTGGGGCTCAGTGGAGCAGTAGTTACTCCATTGCTGAAGATTTTCAAGAAAAGATTTAACAAACATTTGTTGAAGATGGTATGCAGATGCCAGCCTTGAGCAAGGGCTTGGACTACAAGATTTCCAAGTCCCTTCCAGCACTATGGTGCTATGATTGCCCTTTCTGTATTCAGATGTTTCTCTTATTTATGTTACCTGGGCTGCTTTCTTGCTTAATGCTACTGTAATCCCTCCAGTATTCTACGCTGGGATTCTTCTCCCCCACCCCACCCCATCAATTTTCAGCAGGCTGGGAAACTGATGAAGTTGGGTTAAGATGTTGCATCTGCAATATTTAAAGTAGAAAGAAAGAATGATGTAACTGCCACCAGGATGGAGGAATTGCGGAATTAAGAGGTTTTTCTAACTTTTAGTTCATTAATACTTGCCAAGTCCTCCGCTAGAAGATATCATAAAAGCACAAGAAGTTAACTCCTAATGAGTTGATGCTGTTCCAACCCTCTGATCTTCTATTTGCTTCCACGACATTCAACCAACAGGAATCGTTCCTTATGTATCCACAGAGTAGGTGACCTCTCAGCCTGCTAGAATCTGGATCACTTTTAGAAAATTGAAGGATGGGGAGGCGAAATTACGTTTTGTGTCCTTGGCAAGGCACTCAAAGCTCTATGGATATTCCACTCCAACATCATTTCATGGTTATTTTCTATGAATTGTAGCCAGAAGGTAACATTTTGATGTTTAAGTTTTCTAATGCATTAGACTCTTATTTTCCTCAGAACAGACTCGGCTGGAGAAAATTACAGGAAAAGAAGGGAGAATTAGCACTCTCTGTTGTCTTGATAAGAGTATATGTGTGCAGGGGAATTCCACTTCTTCCTGTCCTCTCCTTTGACTCCAAACTTCCTGCATTTTTAATAAAAGCAATAACAACCGCAATGAAAATATCCAGCCTTTATTTTTGTACAGTTAAGGTGGCTCCTGCCTCTTATTCTCCCCATAACAACTCAGTGAAGTGGGCTGGGCTAAAATAATACGAATAATAATACTAACAACCATTTGGAATAAGTGAGATGAGCAAGGGATGGGACAAGCCAGATGAAAGGAAGGTAAAAGGAAGGGTGAGGAGATCAAAGGAAGTTTCTAGCATTCTTGATTGTACATTGCCACCTACAGGAATTTCTCTCTCTCTCTTTTTGGAAATAGGAGATTTAATCTGCTGCTGTTGATCTAACTATCTTCTTTCACAAGGCCTCACGTAGGGAATTCCAGGTGGGAGGTGTCTAACATCCCACCGGATTCAGAACTGAGCACTCTGCATCTCCCAGTTTGTGGGCTAAGACAAATGAAATGTTCAAGCATTTCAATGGACTTTACATCACCAAACTGAGGGAGCATGAAAGGGAAGGCATACAAGGTTGCTGCAGTTTCAGAAATAAGATACAAATACAAGTGGACAAGTTAGCTGGAAACATCACCAGAGAGAGTGTCATTCTCTGATAGGGCAAGACAGAGCAAGCAGTCTCAATTGTTTTCCCATCTGCTTGATTCAAGGTTGTCATATGATTATTATTTCCATAAGGACAATGGTTGCATAGTTTAAGAAAGAGATAGCAGGACAAAAAAAGGGAGTACATGTGTTAATCAAGAGGGCACAAAGATTAGACTGATGGGTTCTTTTTTAAAAAAAAACAACAGGATTAGTCTCTCTTTCCATAACAGAGGTAGTTCTCGATTTATGACGACAATTGGGACCAGAATTTCCATGGCTAAACAGGGTGGCTGCTTAGCGTGTTGCATCTGATTTTGCATCAGTTTCTGCCATGATTGTTAAATGAATCAGGCCAGTTGTTAAGCAAATCTAGCTTCTCCCTCTGACTGTCTGGGAAGGCTGCAAATGGTGATCAAATGACCCTGGGATACTGCAACCATTAAAAATACATGCTAGTTGGCCAAGCGCTTGAATTTTGATCATGTGAGAGGGAGAAGCTAGATTTGCTTAACAACTGGCCTGATTCATTTAACAATCATGGCAGAAACTGAGATGCTGCGGTGGTCATAATTACATTTTTTCAGCGCTGCTGTAGCTTCAGTCACGGAACAAATGACTGTAAATTCAGGGCTACCTGTAGCATTAAGATGCAAGAACCTAAGAAGAATCCTGAAGTGGATCAGGCCCAGGCCCCATCTGAAACTTCAAGTCTGAAGATGTTTCATTAGAGATAAAACCAGTGGTGGGATTCAGCCGGTTCACACCACTTCAGCAGAACCGGTAGCTAATCTTTTGTTGCCCAGGCCCAGAATGGACTTCTGGAAGCAGTATCCACACAGAGAACTGGTTATTCACACATTTGAATCCCACCACTGGATAAAACCACTCTTGGAATCTGGCATCCAGTTTTGGTCCCCACAATATAAAAAAGATGTAGAGACGCTAGAAAGAGTGCAGAGAAGAGCAATGAAGATGATTAGGGGACTGGAGGCTAAAACATATGAATAATGGTTGAGGGAACTGGGTTTGTCTAGATTAATGAAAAGAAGGTAGAGGTGAGATGGTAGCAGTGTTCCAATATCTCGGGGGCTGCCCCAAAGAAGAGGGAGTCAAGCTATTCTCCAAAGCACCTGAAGGCAGGAGAAGAAGCAACGGATGGAAACTAATCAAGGAGAAAAGCAACCTAGAACTAAGGAGAAATTTCCTCACAGTTAGAACTTGGAAAACATTCTGATGGGCTTTAGTTGACATGTTCTTTAATTTCCCTCAGATTACTTAATTGCATTAAGAAAAACTGTAATTTCATTAAATGACATAATTACCATTAATTCACTACGAACTCTTGATAGAAGGGATAATTATTTCGGGAGGGGGGAATCAACAGAATGAAGCACAATTCCTCACAACAGCCATTCAATGTTTAAAACCAACTTTTACATTGTAGGGAGGGTGGAAGGGAGGGAAACATATGTTATGCAATGGTAGATACTGGCTCTGTAACAAAGGCTTAAACTTCCTGGGATGAGATCCTCCAGACATTGCAAAAATGTTTTTTTTTAAGTCATCAGTAAGATTGGTCTTAAAAAGGCAGCTTGAAAGTTTATATTTGCATATGACTTATATTATATGCACTGATCATGTTACCTAGTTTCCTCTTCCTGTCCGCACACCCCACTGCCTTTTAACACTGATCATGTTACCTAGTTTGGCAATGAAATGTCTGCAAGAAAGCTCAGAGTCCTCTTCCTGTCTGCACACCCCACTGCCTTCTAACACTGATGATGTTACCTAATGTGGCAATGAAACGTCTACAAGAAAACAACCAATTCAGAGAGCGCCAAGAATCCCATGGTTTATACAAGCTGTCCTCAATTTACAACCATTTGTTCTCTTCTTAAAAACTTCCAGTGTTGCAGCATTCACAACTTCTGGAGGCAGGTTGTTCCACTGATTAATTGTTCTAACTGTCAAGAAATAAAAGAGAGATTTGATACAATTGCTTTCTCTCATCAGCCAGTTATTGCCTGCCCGGACAAGATCATTTAATTAGAAATGCTTGCCAACCTGCTATAAACACAGCGTGGATTTGAACACTTTTTAATCATCTTTTTCTACAAATCGCTTCCTATTCCTTTTCAAGCTTCTAAATATTTTTTCCCCCTACTTTAAGCTTTGAAAACTCGGGGGGGGGGAACTGCTTCGGAACGGAAAGTTCTCCAGGTGTTTGCCTCTCCTGACACTTTGTCTTAGAAGCTCTAAAATCTTCCAGCGGGCACATTTTTTAAAGAAAATAATATTAAATACACTGTTCTTTATTTATTTATTTTTAAAGTTGAACTTATACAGTTTGCTGTATTTCCAATGCAATGAATCTAAACTCCTTCCCTCCCCATGCCAGGAAAAGAATTTCTAAAATAATTTTCATTTCTCGCATTGTTTTCAAGAAGCAATAAATTATTCATTTAGCAAGGAGAAGTATATTTTTGGCTAAAAAGTGGTACGTGTGGGCACACAGATACACACATATTTTGGGCATAACCCCAAATCATAACATGGTTTGGTTGTTTTTGGGGGGGGGAGGAGAGAATTCAGCTTCCTCCCCAAACTGAAGGACAGAAACGGTTTCAGGTCCATCCTTCTTCAGTTTTTTGCATCATACAGATCTTTTATCAAGACACATATTACCCCTCCCTCCTGCAACAGCAGCAATTCAGTAGTTATCTAATTACAAAGGCCTCTTCAAAAACACACACATTTAATTAGGTGTGTGAATTAATCCCACTCACCACGAAAGCTATCAAGCTTCTTAGGGGAGATTCCCAGTGAAAGCAGCTTCGGAGGAACAGTATCGTGTTCCAGATTGCCATGGAGATTCTTTTCACCCGGTCCACGTTTCTTGATAAAATCTGGATAGCCAAAGGAAAGAAATGTGGGCAGCCGAAGGAAAGAAAACAAGGGAGAGGATGAACAGGGGGAAATTAGGTTTTAGGATAGACTGGACAACAACAACAACAAAAACCTGCCAAACAGAGCATCGTATTCATATTTGTTGTGTCTATGTACACAAATGACTTTTTACAAGTTTAAGTTATTTTTATTGTTATATGGGTAGTGTTATACCAGGCTTGGAACACACTGACAATTCTCTTTGCTCTACAATGCGTCATTCTTAAAAAGCTAGAAAGCAATATGATGGGTAGGGGAATGTTTAATTGAAACAAGGGTTTTTCCCAATTAAAAAACCCAATAAATTCTTACATTCAACCCCAAACCTAACATTCCAATTCAGCATAAGCTTCTACAGGGATGGGCAAGTGACATCATGTAGGTCCAGATGTTGCCATGGCAATAATGCAAATGATGTGATTTGGATGATATCATAACTCATATAACGTCCTCTAATACTTATGGAGATTCTCAATCATGCAGATCACAGTTGTCCCAAAGACGCTTTTTCCAAAAGGCAACTGATTTTCTTGGGTTTTTTTTCCTTGAAAACATTTTGCTTCTCATCTAAGAAGCTTCTTCAGTTCTTCTTCAGTTCAGAACTGAAAAAAGCATCTTGGATTAGAAGCAAAACGTTTTCAAGGTTAAAAAAAAAACCAAGGAAGTCCAGTTAGAAAAGCATCTTTGGGACATTCTCTGATATCCATGTGGTTTTTAATAAACAATATTTCTTAGTCATCTCCTTGTAGTATATGTTCAGCATCTAATAGTATGTAACAACTATCTTGAGAACGTTAATCTCTTTCATCTTGTAGCACAGGCAGATGTGGCACTTTCCAAAGAATGAACAAACAGGATTATGGAATTCTGGGGTCAACAGGATTTCATCCAGCAGCTCCAAGACATACCTTCTTGGAAAACTTGCGGTTGTCTTCCACAAATCTCCTCTCACGTGGAAAAAAGGTTCTAAGGCTTGCTCTTATCTGAAATAAAGCAGCAACAGCTACACAACATCAGTATTCAGAGTTCCATTTAGCATTCATTTAGAGTACAAAGAAGAGCAACAAAGATGATCAGGGGACTGGAAGGTAAAAAATATAAGGAACGGTTGCTGGAACTGGGAATGTCTAATCTAATGAAGAGAAGGATGAGGGGGGACATGATAGCAGCCTTCCAGTATCTCAGGGGCTGCCACAAAGAAGAGGGAGTCAAGCTATTCTCCAAAGCACCTGAGGGCAGGACAAGAAGCAACAGATGGAAACTAACCAAGGAGAGAAGCAACCTAGAACTAAGGAGAAACTTCCTGACAGTTAGAACAATTAACCAGTGGAACAACCTGCCTCCAGAAGCTGTGAATGCTCCAATACTGGAAGTTTTTAAGAAGAGACTGGAATTTGTCTGAAATGGGATAGGGTTTCCTGCCTGAGCAGGGAATTGGACTAGATGACCTCCAAAGTCCCTTCCCAACTCTGTTATTTTAGTTTCTAGTTTCCATTCAAGCTTCAGCCCACAATGGGATATGTTTTGTTAATATTCCTTTTATTTAAATAGTCCACTCCAATTGAAACCTTCCTTTTTAAGCTCTTCTTCAGTCTTGGAGAAAAGATCATTATCTTTTCTTCAAGAGATAATTCAGGATGTACCCTAGTTTATGGAATGGGCTGCAGCAGGTCTACGGCTTATGTAAACCCAATTCTGATCTCTCCCAGCAATGAAGCTACAATCAGGAGAGAGAAATGTTGATTTCTACTTTTCAGGAACCCATTTATTTGTTTCAATTTATTGACCATCCAACTCCAGTGGACTCCAGGGAGTATACAGTGGAATTGTACGTCTGATCTCTAAACCACAGTTAACCTTTACAATAGTTTGCTGAAACAAGCCAGTTTCAAAAGGGGTGGGTTCATGTACTATTGAAAGACACAATTCAACCACTCAGACAGTCTCTAGAGCACTGCCATCCTCAAAACTGACAACCATCATTCTTTGCTGGCTGAGAGTTATGGACTTTGACATCCCATTTCTAGGGTGCCATGGTGGGGAAGGCTTATCATTCATCCCTTCTCCTCTAAAGACCATAGAC
Organism: Bothrops alternatus; assembly: GCA_034064705.1. Classification (NCBI taxonomy): domain Eukaryota; kingdom Metazoa; phylum Chordata; class Lepidosauria; order Squamata; family Viperidae; genus Bothrops; species Bothrops alternatus. Next base: position 825,041 of record JARGCV010000275.1, on the reverse strand, counting down.
TTACAGGATTAAACAGGACTTCTATCTCCAAGTGGACCATGCCTTTTGATGGAAGTTCCAAATCTTTATTCTTTAGCACATAGCAACTTTGTTGTCCGTTTTTAATCTGTAAGTAACAAATAAAGAAAAAAATGTCAATATATAAGCTCAATGAAGAGAGCAGAACAGAGCAAGAAAGATGATTAGGGGAGCGGAAGCTAAAACATGTGAAGAACAGTTGCGGGAATGGAGTATATCTAGTTTAATGAAAATGACCAGGAGTGACATGAAAAGCAATATTCCAATATTTGGGGGCTGCCACAAAGAAGAGGGGGAGGTCAACTTATTTTCCAAAACACCAAAAAGCAAGACAAGAAACCATGGATGGAAACTAAGCACGGAGAGAAGCAACCTAGAAATAAGGAGAAATTTCCTGACGGTGAGAACAACTAATCAGTGGAACGACTTGCCTCCAGAAGTTGTGGGTGCTCCAACACTGGAGGTTTTTAAGAGGAGATTGGGCACCATTTGTCTGAAATGGTATAGGATCTCCTGCTTGAGCAGGGGGTTGGACTAGAAGACCTCCAACGTCCCTTCCAACTCTGTTATTCTGTTCTGTTCTATTCTGTTCTAAAATCAAGTCAAGCTTGGCTCAGATGTTTGTTTTCAGCTGCAAGCAAAATTGAAGTCCACACACACACATACAAGCTGTCCTACAAGAGGCAAGTTCATTATTTTCCCTACAAGGAAAGGAATATATCAGCCTCATGCCTAAATCTGTATTCTTTGCTCCAGCATCTTTCCAACTTTGCTCGCTTCTTCAAAATTTAGAGCAGGGGTCTCCAACCCCAGGCCTCACCCACCAACACAGTGGGCGAGTGCACAAGGCTTCATTTGTGGAATATAGGTGGGATTTAGGTTGTACGTGCAAAACCATTCCCCACCACCACCAAAAACCCTGAAGCTGCTGCCACACCAGCCCACAGATCCAAAAGGTTGGGGACCCGTGCATTAGAGGAATGTTGTGGTCTGTTCAAGGGCCGCATCTACTTTTCTGTGGCCCATTAAGGGCCACACTTCAGACTAGGGTCCATTTTCAGATGGGGGGGTGAGAGTTGAAAGGGGTGGAATGGTGCTCTATGCACCTGCAAAGCACCAGTTTTGTCCCTCGGCACCCACAAAGTGCAAAACAGAGCCACCTTTTCAAATTAGACTACGCCAGGCTTGATGTTGCTTTTCAGGTCACAGAATTGTGGATTAAAGCAACCCAGACAGCATAAAAAAAACAAACAAAAAACGACGTTATTTTTTTTTAAAAAAAACTATTGTCAAGAGGGAATGAACAACAACAAAAAATATAGCCAGGAGAAAAAAAAAATCCTTGCCTGGAAAGATCAATTGACCCTGTAGGAAATCATTAGCCGCCATGATTTACCATTTTAAATGGCTTTTTTCTTCCAGATACCATAAAAACAATGCCTTCCCCAATAGAGATAGTCTTCCACTGACAACAGTTCATTTAAAGTTGGAACGGCATTGAAAAAAATGACCTATGAGCGTTTTTCACATTACTACTGTTTCAGCATATCCATGGTCACATGATCCAAATTCAGATGCTTGGCAACTGGCATGTACTTACGACGGTTGCAGTGTCCCGGGGTCATGTGATCCCCTTTTGCCACCTTCTGACAAGCAAAGTCCATGGGGAAGCCAGATTCACTTAACAACTGAGTTACTTATCAACTGCAGTGATTCACTTAACAAAAGTTTCACTTAGCAACAGAAATTTTGGGCTCAATTGTAGTCGTTAAGTCAAGGGCTACCTGTCATCCCCGAAGCACATCAGCTACCCCATATCCAGGAGCCTTCAATTCCACACACTCCCATGATTATCGGACATTACCCCTGAATTGTATCTGAAGAGGGATGAGAGGGAAGAAAGGAGAGGAGAGAGAAAAGAGTAAAGGAGGGGAGAAGGAAGTAGGAAGGTTGCAGGAGAAGAGGAGAAGTGGGGAGAAAGGGGAGGAGATTGGTGAAGGAAAGAGAAGAGGAGAGGAAGAAGAGGGAAGTAGGGAAGAGAAGAAAGGGAGAAAGAAGGTAGAGAAGGAAGAGTGTGGATACAGTGAAAGGGGAAATGGGCGAGCAACACCAAAAGTCATGTGTATGTATTTATTTCATTTTATCAAAAGTATCTTATATATGAATGTAAAAAGAATGTATGTTAACATCTCATAAATATCACGATATATGTATCGGGGAGAGTTTGGAAAAATAAAAAATAAAAAATTTATCAGCTACCCCAAATCCAGGAGCCTTCAATTCAACACACTCCCATGATTATCCCCAAGTATGTTGAATCTACAGAATCATAACTGGAAAAAAATACTCACACATACTCAGAGAAACACAATAAACACAAATAACAAAAACAAATGGATTCCTATAAATAGTTTGGTGGTGCCTAGAATATAGAATATATTTCCCAGGATCTAATTTGTTTGTTGGCTTCTGTTGTGCTAAATGAGAGTTTAAAAAAAAAACAATTTCGAACCGTTTGGCTCATCAGGAAAGGTGGCTTTGGCTTTTAAAAAATACGGGAGGAAAATATACATTATACATGGTACAATAAGGATTGATTACACATTTGGTTTCTTCCTCTGTCTCGCTCCCCTCCCAACTCCGGGCCCGGCTTTTAGGATGGGAAATAACTCGATTCAAAATAAGGTAACATGAAAGCTATCACGGAATGGGGGGGGAAGAATCATCTTTGGCAGAACAAAATACCCAAAGATGATTTCAAAATTGCAGCTGCATTTTAAGATGCTTTCACAAAAGCCTTGTTAAGATTTAAGAAAGGAGGTCGCTATATTCAATAGCACACAGTCCATGTGTAATGACAATCCGAGTTTATCCAGTTCCATGAAAGCTAAAAAAAACGACATGGGTAATTCAGTTCATTATCAAGGAAGGTATGTTTTCATTTATTTATTCATTCATTCACTCACTGACTCATTCATTCATTCATTCTATAGCCAGTCATCTCAATCTGGGCAGCTCACATTTCAAATTGTCTGTATCTATGAATCTATGTATCTATGTATGTATCTATCCATCCATCTATCATCTATCTCTCTATCTATGTATCTCTCTCTCTCTCTATCTATCTATCTCTATCTCTCTATCTCTCTATCTCTCTATCTATCTATCTATCTATCTATCTATCATATATGTATCTATGTATCTATCCATCCATCTATTATCTATCTCTCTATCTCTCCATCTCTCTATCTCTCTATGTATCTATCTATCTATGTATCTCTCTCTCTATGTATCTATCTCTCTATCTTTCTGTCTATCATCTATGTATCTATGTATCTCTCTATCTATCTCTTTATCTCTCTATCTATCATATACCTATCCTTTTATCTACGGTATATATCTATATATATTTGAAGTATTTGTGTGTGTGTGTGTGTGTGTGTGTATGTATATATATATATATATATATATATATATATATATATATATATATATATATACATATATATATATATATATATATACATACACACACACACACACACACACACACACACACACAGTATAAAACAAATGCTTCAAACATATAAAATTTATTACAAATTATACACACACACACTACAATTAAAATGACTGAAAACTTTTTAAAATAATAAAAACACTAAAAACATTCGGGTTAAATACACAAGACCAGAACTTGTTTTGTGACAGTTTGAAGTTACAAAACGTCACTGAAAAATGAGACCTATGACCGTTTTTCACACTTATGACTATTGTAGCATCTCCATCATCACGTGATCAAGAGATGCAGAAAATTAAGACCTAGTGCCTCTTTTGGAGGCAAAAAAAATATAAGACCGGGTCTTAATTTCGGGGAAACACCGTAGCTACTGTACATCCATGAAGTTACCAAAAGATCAGCTCAACTCAAAGGAATTTTTGCTTGCTTCTCTCATAATCCAAATGGAAGATCGGAAAGCTCCAATGGTCACTTGAAACGAAGCTGAAACCAACCAGAATATCCAGAGGTAAGAAAATATTACCTCAGTCTCAGCTCTACTAACTTCAGTACCCTTCAGATATCCCAAAATTCTCCAGCCAGCACGGCCACTGAAAACTACATACCTGAAGAATGCTCAGATTACAAAAAGGTGTTCTAGTCTCTCTAATATAACAAATTAGAGGCTTGAGCAATCCTACAAGAATGTTTAGATGACTGAATACATATACATATATACAGACCTGAATATCTGGGAAAATCTAATTTTCTTCAGGTAAAGACTTCCAAATGGAATAGGTAAATGAAGATTCAATCAACCAAGTCAAAAGCATCTAAAAAGGTTAAATCATGGCAACTGGACCAAAGTTTATTCCAGTCTGAACAAACTCTTATCCTCTAAACCAGGCTGGCTCAGGAATTCTGGGAGTTGAAGTCCACGAGTCATAAAAGAGCCAAGGTTGCCTCCCCCTGCTCTAAACAGTCCTGCAGAATATCAGACTTCGGGCTAGACTTTCTCCAGCCTAATGGATAGATTTGCTCAGCCATTTGTACAAAACATGCCAGGTGAAATGAATGTGTGTGAATTCTGCACTACTAAGGACCACTAATGCTAAATCTATTCAGCATCAACCCTATTGACCGCTGGAGAATTTTAATGAAACGGGAAAACGTTGGAGTTCCGATACGGAACAGGGCACTAAGGAGACGGAGCTCTTAAAGGGAAATGGCATTGCTCTCCTCTTCAAGAAAAACGACTTGGCAACTTTCCTCCCTTTTCACACACACACACACACACACAACCAACCCACACAAGCATTTATTTACAGAAGTACATCTGGCTTCAATGCAGATGCAGCCTTTGTGGTTGAAAGCATGGCACACACAACGGTTTTTTTCCACCGCAGGGTGAGATAGGCGGAGAATTAACAGCTGCAAGGAATCATGGACCATTCTCATATCTGAGCAGAAATCCATCATTTGGCCAACCCAGGAAATTGCTGTCCAAATGTTGTGTACAAGTTCTCTCCTCCCTGCCCTACCACATTCTGGTGCTGCTTCCCGCCCCCGATTTCCTTCTGTGAGTTATCAGCCACAAGGAAATCTTTATGATGGTTAGTGTAGATATCGCAGAAGAGTGAGCCAGTTTTTGAATTTTCCAAATTACTTCCTTCAACGTTAAGTAAAACAGAAGGGGGTAGAGAAAGAGGAGAGAGAGGTAACCTGCTCTTGAGAAAGAACTCAAAAAATTAGCATTCGCTCGCGGATTCAGCGTGGATTCCAGGATTGGTCAAGTAGTTCTAGGCTTACCAGTTTAGGGAAAAAAAACTTTATTCAATGGTGCTCCGCCTCAGCAAATTATGGGATTATAATCGTAACTAAATTTCTATTTGCTAGGCACAAGGCAGTTTTTCAGTTTGAATTAAGCTTACTGGGCCAAAGAGATACAAGAAAGTAATATCAAGTCTCTCATGTTTTGAAAATATGTCATCCAACTGGCAACTGTTCAGCTTTCTCTTTTAGTCTAGTAATTGTTGCTATGGTAGCACAATCTCTACCCTTTCCTTGCCTTCCTCTTTTCTCTCTCTTTCAATCTCTCCTTCCTTCCTTCCTTCCTTCCTTCCTTCCTTCCTTCCTTCCTTCCTTCCTTCCTTCCTTCCTTCCTTCCTTCCTTCCTTCCTTCTAAGCTCATAAGTGATATGAAGCTCTGTCATATAATGATGCAATTATATTATTTCCATATTGCATCCAGATAATCTGATTTAGTTACGTATGGACACTTAAAAAAATCTAAGTCCATTCAGAACGAGGGGCTCTGCTTAACACACTAAGATTGTCATCAGATTAGATGTATGGTGGACAAAGTATGAGATTTTAAAAAAACAAAAACCCCAACCTATAAGCTACTTTTGGTGCTTTTATTTATTGGATTATTTATCTCCAGCATAAAGAAAACCACCAAAGCAGTAAACCACCTTCCCACTCTTTGTAATCCAAAAGTAAACTTTAATCCTTTCTTTTCACAAACCACTTTTTTCCCAATCTGGCCCCAAATGCAACAGAAGAACAAACTCAGATATGGTAGGACTGCCTTTAACTATGTGTGCTAAAAAGTCTACGGAATGCAGTCCTAAAACATCTGGATCTACGCTGTAGCTCTCAGCTCCATCCCGGCAACACAAGGAAAGCCTTTTTCTCCCTCTTGTTTCAACAACCATTTGAGCACATTGTTCACAGGGGATGTGCAAAACACACCGATTCCAGATCGTTCTGCTCGCAGATTGGTGAGTTTTGCACATTGCTAGTGTTTGCTTCATTTGCTAGGACCCACCAAAGCACAAATAAAGGAAGATGAGAATTGGAGCTAGTCTCAGGCAACCATCTGGCCGCCCTTGAAATATTAATTTATTTACTTATTGTATTCCTAACCCATCCACTATCCAGATTTCTCAGAGCAGATTACAAAGTGAGTAGAATCATCAAAAGATTTCGAAAACGTCTGAAAAAAAAGGAAAGATAAAAAGATTAAAGCAATGAAATCAATGCAAAACAATCAATAGCCCAAGAAGGAGAATAAGCTGAAGTCTAATGTTTCAGTGTAAAATAAGAAAAAAGAAGAAGTCCAATCTTTTACCGTTTATACACTAGTGTGATTCTCCTCCTACAATATTCAAGCATAGAACAGGAACTAAACATTAAGTTCAGTTCAACTATTAAAATTGCCTAAGAAGGAGTGTTTTAGTTTTGCGCTAGGAAGAGGACTTATTTTTAATCTGTCTTTTCCACTTACTATAATTCTGTGTTTTGTTTTGTTTTGTTTTTTTAAATTATGTTAGCCACCTGGAGTATTCCGTAGAGTAGAAAAGCATCTATAAAGTAAGCAAAGTAATGCAGATTGTCCTCGACTTCCGAATGTAATGGGTATCAGAATTTCAGTTGCTAAGCAACATGGTTCTTAAGCAAGACACAGGAATTCTCCAAACTTTTTTGGTGCCGTCATTAAGCGAATCACACAAATAGTAAAGTAAAATAGTCTGCCATTTTGCTAAGCACCTAAATTTTGATTAACAAATGGGGGGAGATGCTGCAATAGTCGCAACTATGAGGACAAGTTGCGTGTCGCTTTTTTCCAGCGCTATCCTAACTTTCTGGAATTGCAAAATGAATGGTCATAAGTAAAAGATTGCCTGCATTCAGGCCCTAGTTCTCTAGTCATCTCTAAGTTCCCTGGAGAGGTTCATCAAGCAAAAGGTATTCCTTGAGGTAATCTAGCCTCAAGCTCTTTCAGGTTTTAGCAGAGGGATAGAATGAAGATCACGTGAACTATTAGCAGCACTTTACAGAGTTATTAGCAAGACCATACTTAGAACACTGCATCCAGTTTTGGCCACCACGTTATATAAAAAGAGGTAGAGACTCTGGAAAGAGTGCAGAAAAGGGCAGCAAAGAGGGTTAGAGGGCTGGAGACTAAAACATATGAAGAACAGTTGCATGAATTGGGTATGTCGAGTCTAAGGAAAAGAAGGACCAGGGAATGACACCATAGCAGTATCCAATATTTGAGGGGCTGCCCCAAAGAAGAGGGAGGTCAACCTATTTTCCAAAGCACCAGAAGGCAGGACAAGAAACAATGGATGGAAACTGATCAAGGAGAGAATCAACCTAGAAGTAAGGAGAAATGTCTTTTTTTTTTTTTTATGAAGAATTAACTTTTATTAATTGACATATAGTTTTTGCACTTTACAGCTGAAATTCTGGAAACTCAAACACAACATCTTTGCCCGTCAGCTTCTTGTATACACCAGAAAATGTTTCAACCTTGTGTTCAACATTGTTCTGTTGCGCTTTGTCTAAATGGACCTTTATAAGCCGGCTGCCATCCAGTTTTACACGGATTCTCTTGCCCACAATTTCACTGGGGAAAACCAAGTCTTCAAGAATGGCATCGTGCACTGCAGTAAGCGTACGGCTCCTGGGACGCTTCTGCTTGTTTTTTGTGCGGCTTTTTCTTGTTGGCTTGGGTAAAATTCTTCTCTGGGCAATGAAGACCACATGTTTTCCACTGAATTTTTTCTCCAGCTCACGAACTAGCCGCACCTGAATCTTCTGAAAAGATTTCAGCTGGGGAACTGGTACAAAAATGATGATTGCTTTTCTACCACCACCCACTTCAATCTCCTTTGCTGCTGTGATGTTCAGTTCTCTCAGCTGAGCCTTTAAGTCAGAATTCATCTCCAACTCCAAGAGAGCCTGGGAGATGCCGGATTCAAATTCATCTGGCTTTTCGCCATTGGGCTTCACAATCTTTGCACTCGAACTGAACATGGCCTTCCACTTTCAGCGCCGGCCTAGAAAAAGGAAGAGTTCTCGCGAGAACACCGCTCATCCCCGGTGTGGGGAGGCTTGACTCCGCCTTCTTACTCTCCGAGAGGGTCAATCAAGGAGAAATGTCTTAATGGTGAGAACAATCAATGAGCAGAACAGCTTGCCTTCAAAAGTTGTGGGTGCTCCATCACTGGAGGCTTTTAAGAAGAGACTGGACAGCCATTTGTCTGAAATGGTATAGGTTCTCCTGCTTGAGCGGTGGGGGGGCTGGACTAGAAGACCTCCAAGGTCCCTTCCAACTGTTATTCTGTTAAACCAAGTGTTTCAACTGAGCCCTAGAAACACCCCCCAGTATTATTTGTTCTTAACACATCGGCCATTCTCCTTCACTTTCTCCATATACAGCCACATGGACGTCTCCCTCCCTCTCACAGCCCTGTTGGGGGGGGGGGAAATGTGTGTGGCTCTTGACAAACGTCTATAAAATCAAGAGGAAAGGGAAGGAAATTGAGATCTAACATATCCCTGTCAAACTCACACAGCCGGCTGCCTCACACACAAGCCATTTGGCAAGCACAAGCTCTCCAGGAGACCAGCTGCTCACGCTGTTCCCGTCCAGCAGCATCAGGGATATGAGGATTTGGGGAGAAATTAACAGAGTCATCAAAAATTGAATAAAAGATGTTAAGGAGTTGTTCCTTCCCTGTAAACATCAAACGGTTCGGCGCACGACGCGAGCTTTGATAACCGTTCCAAAAGAAAAAAAGGGGGGGAAAAAGTCAAGCAAACATTGGAGAGCTCCAGATATGAAAGAACAGGATCAAAAAGAGCACTATAGCTATATGTGCTTTAAAAAAAAAAAAAAGATTAAACCAAGATATTTTGGGAAAGGATTGGCCAGCCTTGAAGAACACAATCTGAAGCATCCTGTATTCATGGCTGGGGTGTGTGTGTGTAATACCTCAGCAAGTTTTAGATGTATAAAGCACCTCCAAATGTATCTTTAGAGGCAGCTGCTTCTGACAATAGTAAGATTTCAACAGCATTTACCTGCTAGTGCTATGGGCTATCTCCTAATTTTAAAAATATTAAAAATTTCAAAAGAAATTTGCGTAGTCTAAAGGAAAAGAAGTGGAACTGGGGAACGAACAGCAGCTGAAAATACAGATGTGCAAAGAGTAATAAGTTTGAAGTGGCTCTAAGGTCAACAGGAGCATTGCTGTAAAGCTGCACGTTTTCGGATTTCTTTGAAAGCGAGTTCTCTCCAATTAAAAATAAAAAGTTTTAAAGCTATGCTAAAAGCTAGGAAAGTCGTAACTTTCCTTCAGACCACCTTGGGCAGCTGCTGATATGGTTTAATGAAAGAGGAGGACTTGATAAAGTTCTCTGGCAAAAGATGCTGCAAGCGTTTTCCTTACTTTAAAAAAAAAAAATCAGAAGTAGCCTTAAATAGAAAATGGAAGAAGAAATTGCCAGCTCTGGTTTATTATCAGTGTTTGGTGTCTGGAAGCTGAGCCAGGACAATTGGAGTTTATTATTTTTTGTTGATTTGAAACATTTTGCTACTGCTTATCCAAGTAGCTTCTTAGAACATAGAACACAGAATATAGAACAACCTAGTTGGAAGGGAGGCTTGGGGGTCCTCTAGAACTAAGGAGAAATTTCCTTTTTTTATTATTTAGTTTTATTCATTTATAACATAAAATGTGAAAATGCCAAAACAAATAGTAGGGGACAACAGCAGAGAAAGGGGGAAAAAAGGTGTGAAGAGAGGGAGGGGAAGAAACAAAAGGCATTCCCACTCTCTCTGTTGCAGTAAAATCAGATATTAAAATCAAATCTCAACTTTTCACATGTTTATAGTAGTATGTTCTAGCCACTTCTGTATCGGCAAATCTGCCTAATCGGTAAAACCCAAAACCATAATATCTTTTTTTTCCCATCTCAAGCACAAAGGAGACATTTCCTAACAGTGAAAACCATTAATCAGTGGAATGGCTTTGCCTTTAGAAGTTGTGGATGCTCCATCAATGGAGGTTTTTAAGAAGAGACTGGACAACCCTTTGTCTGAAATCGTATAGGGTCTCCTACTTGACCAGGGGGTGGACTAGAAGACCTCCAAGGATCCCTTCCAACTCTGTTATTCTGTATTCTGTGTTCTTCACTGGGACAGTACTCTGGAACAGCTTTGCAGCTGTATTAAACGATGCAACCATGAGAAGGACAATAGGGTTCAAATAAGATGCAATCACAGAAAACAAAGCAAACATCCCATCCAAAACCTAACCAAGAAGCCCAAATGGCCCAGATTTGACCCACAGAACACAATGCATTTGAACTGCCCCCAGTTCCCTCGAAATGCTACATCTGCTCTTAATCTAAACTTGACAACAAATAACTGAAAGTGCCTAGAAAACAAGCTCTATTAATTAAGGCTTACTCAAAGTACCCAGGAGAAAAAGAGTGTGCATGTTTGCATGCCCGTTCACACACTCAACAGTGAAGTATGCAAGGGAGTAAATGAACAAGATACAGAAATGTTTCTTTCTAAAGGAAATCCGGCTGCTTAGTGACTGAATCAAAACTGTGTCAGTATTCCTGTCTTCCTTATACACACAGAGAACATGATTGAAAGCGAACCCTAAGTGCAACGTACAGAATTATCGCACTGCCGACATCAAGACAAGGCTATTTTTCTTTCTGTCCACATGGTTGCAGGAGGATAAGAATGCAGCCCTGTCCCATGGAGGCCATTAAGGCTGAGCTGAAGCAGGGAGCCAAAGGAGAGAGAAAAATAACTTACAGACAGCAAAGGGATGGCAACTTTTCCAAGAAAGTCAGGAGGTTTATCTCCATCTTCGTCAAACACCATGACTTCCAGGACCTCGTGAATGTCTTTAACAGGGCTGGAAAGAGAGGGGCAGAATTAGGAATTTACATTCGTTCTGTCTGCCACCAGAAACAACCTAAGGATATGCATTTGGCCCTTAAGCTGCCATCTGCTCTGAGGTGGTTAAACTTGTATGTAGAGTAGATGCAATTAGTCTACATACCAGTTTAACACCTCAGATTCATCCCTCTCCTTCCCACAGATCCAATCAAATTAGTTTTATTTCTGCATATCACAGGAATGAAGGCAACCTGGGAGATCATCTACCGGTAGCGACTCATCTCCCGTTAAATCTGCAACACAAACTTTCACTCCAGCAAGGTCTCCCAAACTTGTTCTGCCTGTTAGGACTATAATGTGACCTTTCAGATATGTTAGGACTATAATCCCCTTGCCAGGGGAGGGGTGAACTCTGAAAATCATAGTCCCAACACGTGTGGAAGATAATTTTACAGAAAGCTGTGTTACCATAAACCCTGTGGTCATCGACCCAATACTGGGTTTAGTGCTTTAAATGAAGTGGTCCATTTTACTTCAGATGATATGCGCCACTCCCACGTTCCTAGTGTCCTATGAGTTCCACCACTGCTTACAGCCTCTCTACTTTTGGGGTTCGTGCTGTTCCTTGCAAACCTTCTCCTCTGAGTCTTCTTTCAAAAGAAGCCTGCCAACAGGCTCAAACTCAACCCCGACAAGACGGAGTGGCTATGGGTTCTGCCTCCCAAGGATATTTCAATCTATCCGTCCATTAGCCTGGGGGGGGAGCTTTTGACCCCCTCGGAGAAGGTCCGCAACTTGGGCGTCCTCCTCGATCCACAGCTAAATTTGGAACATCATCTTTCGGCTGTGGCGAGGAGGACATTTGCCCAGGTTCGCCTGGTGCACCAGTTGCGGCCCTATTTGGACCGGGAGTCTCTGCTCACAGTCACTCATGCCCTTATCACCTCAAGGCTCAACTACTGCAATGCTCTCTACGTGGGGCTACCTTTGAAAAATGTTCGGAGACTTCAGGTAATGCAGAATGCAGCCGCGCGAGCAGTGTTGGGCTTGCCTAGAAATGCCCACATTTCGGCATCACTCCGCGAGCTGCATTGGCTGCCAATTGGTCTCCGAACCCAATTCAAAGTGTTGGTTATGACCTATAAAGCCCTACATGGCATTGGACCAGGTTATTTACGGGACCGTCTGCTGCCCCATGAATCCCAGCGGCCGGTTAGGGCCCACAGAGTGGGCCTTCTCCAGGTCCCGTCAGCCAGACAGTGTCGCCTGGCGGGGCCTAGGGGAAGGGCCTTCTCTGTTGCGGCCCCGGCCCTCTGGAACCAACTTCCCCCGGAGATCCGTGTCGCCCCCACCCTCTTCGCCTTTCGTAGATTGCTTAAAACATACTTTTGCCGGCAGGCCTGGGGCAGCTAACACCTTGCCCCTAGCCAGTGTATGTTTCTGTGTATGTTTGTGGAGTGATTGGTTTCTTTTAGCTTAAGGGTTTTTTATAGATATGTGTTTATTGTAATTTCTATCATGCTGTGAGCCGCCCTGAGTTCTTTGGAATAGGGCGGCATAGAAATTAAATAAATAATAATAATAAATAATAATAATAAAAGGGCCGCTTACTACTCAACTAAATACTTTTAATTCTTCCGAATAACTTGAGCATTCTTTTTTCCAACATTTCTTCCAAGAGATACAAGCCTGCACTTGCCATAGATCATGGAATCAATGAGTTGGAAAAATGGCCATTTAGCCATCAAGTTCTGCCTCTTCTCTGAAAGAAAATTCTAGCAGCAAATAGCCAACAGGTCACTGAGAACGTACTACCTCTCTAGATGATTCTACAACAGTCTCTGCTGAAGATTTCCCTGGCTGCCTTACTAATTGCTCACATTTATATTATCTGGGTTCGACACTGAGTGTGCAAAGAAGCATCTTGAAGTAATTAACCCAGTCTAGTTTAAGAATAATGAAGAATAAAACTATTAAGATGATAAACATAACAAATTCTAGACGAATAAAGGAGAAATTTTATGTAGCTGAGGATTGAAATGTGGGGTCTTTACTGCTGTCTGAGCTTAGTGGTTTTCTAGCAGACATTTCGTTACCCAAACTAGGTAACACCATACCTAGTTTAAATATAATATAAAGCATTGCCTTTGGTTTTAAAGTGCAGAAACTCTACAGAAGGTATGTCCTAGGCTCAATAATACAATTTGGCATGTTTGGTTTATACTTTGAAAGTCCCCCCACCTCCTTTCCCAAAATTGGTTCCTACTAGGTGGGCTACCTCTCTTGGCAAGTCTTACAATTATTCCGGCCATCCCTAGTATCGGGTGTTTTTGTTGCAAATCCACTTACAAAGTAAAGACCTGATTCCATTCTGGGTTGAGGTTTTTGTAAACAGTGTAACTCTGAAGTCTGCTGTTCCCTAATTCCAGGACACAGAAGGGATCACTTTTGCCTACAGAAACAAACCAAAACAAACCAGAATTTGATCAAGGAAAAGAAGCTTGCCAATATTCTGCTTAACTTCTTGATAGACTCCCCTCTTTGCTTCAGACCCTCCTTTATGGAATTGCGTTTATGTGAGATTCGAGTCACACTGAACAAAGTGAAAGGGAAAAAAAACCAAATATATACCTGAAAAATCTGCAGCTAACAGATCAACAGCTTTTAAAAGTTTGACTTGTAAAAAACCAATATCCTTCACGTTTTGGAAAGAGTTCCTTAAACTCTGAAAAGAAAATCATTGTTAGAAAAATAAATGTTCTCCACATTTTTATTTTACATTTCATGTGTCAGTTTTTAAGAGCACATTTTTCTCAAGTTCAAATAACCACTTAATTAAATAGGCCTCATGTTCAGTTCTTCTGATTCTCTTTTACTTTTTTGTAACACACTAGTTGCCTAAATAAGAAACTGTCTGATTTCCTACTAGCACACAGTACTGTTAAATGCTTATAACTATGTTTAAATACAATATACCGTCCCCAAAAATTGCAAACCATAATGGGAGATGTACATATATGTATATGTGTTTGCATATACTTTTTATTTATGTGTGCGTGTGTGCAATGCAATGTCTACCCTATTGACTCTGCCTTTGTGGGTATCCCTGCTTAAGGAGAAAGGGGAGTGGGAAAATATAACCATCCAGACTCACATAACGCTGGAAAATCTGTTTTCTTTCATTGGGGTCTCCCAGGGGACACACACACAAATCAGAGATTGACACCCCTAAGCAAGGTGCAATGGAGATCACCATCACCAAGAAACCAGGCTGCTTCTCCAGAGGCAGTTCCAAACGGTTGGCTTGTTTGTCAGAGAGTCCACCAACATCGACTCTGCATCTGAACCATTGGAAGGCAAAAGAAAACACAATCACTTCATACCTTCTGTGGGAAGTCAGCTCCCCAGAGAAGGAAATATTAAAAGGGCAGAAAAATATGTTTCCTAAAAAGATATGGAAGAACCAGAAAAGCATGCCCAGTTTGATGAATAGCCCCAGCTCTCCTTCCCCCAAGCTCTGCACAAATGCAGATGTAAACCATCAAGAAAGTTGGAGCTAGACGCTTAGGAAGACAAAGAGACCTAAAATCTGCATACGCCACCCAAACTCCAAGAGTCATTAGCCCCAGCACCAGGGAAGCAGGATATGACCCTTGGGACATAATAGGATTAACTCACCGATGCCAAAGGGACACAGGTCAAAATACATGACACAGGAAATACAAAGCCTCAAACAGGAACAGGAAGTAACCTCCAAACAAAAGGCTCCAGAGGGTATAAAACCCCACTCCCTACATGTGCTAAGTCCTTTTTTCCTCTTCTCTGCCAGAACCATCTTTCTGTCTGGCTCTCCTCTCCAATAAACTGCAATCTTCTTTCTAAAGACAGAGTTCCTAATCAGGAACATGGTAAGAATAAAATTGGGGAAGTTTCCATGCAAAGAACAATATTTTCTTGTATTAAGAACGAATAACCAATCAAGAGAACTGACATTCAATATTACATCTACTGGGGAATCTGCATATAAACTTCCAAGAAACATTGTGTCTGAAAATGGATGCATTGTGTTTAAATAGACCTTTTAAAAACATTTAAAAACTGATGGGCCTTAAGACTGATGCAGGTGATCAAGGAGAACCTCATTTTGGAAATGGGGCAGCACCCCCAGAAGAAGATCTAAGTGGGTCACCTCCTATCCCAGTTTTCATGATGATGCCCTCCAGAAAATTGCTTCCAGAAAGCAGCATTTGCCATTTTAGGGGGGGGGAAACTGCATTTCTTTTTAAAGATAACAGCAAAAAAAAAATAGAAGTTTTCAAAAGCAGATGAAAGGAAGGGAAGGGAAGGGAGGAAATCCTTCCTCAGATTTGCAACAGTGAGAAGACCAGTGGTGTGAGCATTCAAAGCTCATTTATTTGGAACCAAATGGAGCACAACTTCCAAGGAACTTTGCAGATTTCAGCTCTTATAAAAGATAAATACTTGCAGCTTCAGATCCCTGCCGGCTAGTCACAGAAGTCAAGTTTCTGGATGGTGAGAGAGAAATTGGAACAGATTCTGACAGCTGAAGGCCTGTTGAAAGGCTTTTATTTAAAGCAAGAACCTGTTAAGGTGTTGCCTAATTAGAAGGAGAAGGAGGAGAAACAGGAGGATCATCTCCTGGGGGCTTCTGCTTGGGAAATGGAACATGTGTTAGTCCCAGATAGATCCTAGAGCCTGAACACTTGGTGTCCATCTGCCAAGATCTACAAAAACTTTCCATTTCTAAATAGCTGGTTTTGGAGAAGGAAGGAAGGAAGGAGGTACGAAACGCAGAGGTTTCAGCGATCTCCTTGAAAAATCTTCTGAACGCTTCATTTTTAATAGGCTTTGGCCAAGAGAATGAAGCACCTCAATATAAGAATCATTTCTTCCTGGCCAACCATGGGCACTCCATCTCCCTCTCTTGAAACCCTGCACTCAACTGCATGGTCCATTAGAGACACACAAAATATATCAGAAATGTACTAACTCAACTTGGTGCAATGTTGCTGCTTACACAGCTGGTAATTTAAAGTCAACACAATGGAGAAGGAATGAAAGAACTGAAGTGTGCATGAGGAACTGGTCAGTATTACAAGATTCTTCTAGGTGGATATGAATATGAAAGTAACACATTGGTTGTGACACTTGAACATTAGGCTGCAGTGCACAAGGATAGTGAAAAAAAGCAGAAAGGATGGGGGGGTTAAAAATGTATGCTGTTTTTTGATAAATGCTTGTTCGGTTGGAGCTTGTTCTTATTGTTTATAATAAGATAAAAATGTAATAAGATGATTATTATTGCTTAATCATAAGACTGTTATCTTCCAGGGAATCTTAAGCTCCTCAGAAACTTGCCTTGACAATTTCATCTGAACAGACAGCAATCGCTTCCAAAGTTCCTATGTTATGGAACTTCCTACCCAATCTTAATTATAGAATAACACAACCAAGCAGCAGACACTGTACCATTCTGGACAAATGGCTGTCCAGTCTCTTCTTAAAAACTTCCAGTGATGGAGCACCCACAACTTCTGGAGGGAAGCCATTCCACTGGTTAATTGTTTTCACTGACAGAAAATTTCTTCTTATTTCTAGGTTGGCTCTCTCCTTGATTACTTTCCATCTGTTACTTCTTGCCCTGCCCTCAGGTGCTTTGGAGAATAGGTTGACACCCCACCTTCTCTGTGAGAGCCCCTGAAATATTGGAACACTGCTTTCATGTCAACCCTAGTCCTTCTCTTCGTTAGACTACCCAGTTCCTTTCATCATATGCTTTAGCCTCCATTCACCTAAGCATCTTCGTTGCTATTCTCTCCATTCTTTTAGGATCTACATAAGAACATAAGAAGAGCCATGCTGAATCAGGCCAAAGCCCATCGAGTCCAGCATTCTGTGTCACACAGTGGCCCACCAATTGTACATGGGGATCAAACTGGACACAGAATCTGAAGTGTGATCATACCAGTGCAGAGTAAGGCATTAAACCACACTAGTACGCAAGTCTTCCAATGAGAGATGGAGACTAGATTAGAAATAATTAAGAGTGATGAAAGACCTACAACAGAGGCTTTCAAACTATTCTTTGACGCTTCCGCTTGCTCTCTCTGTTCTACATGT
The DNA here is from genome assembly GCA_034064705.1 of Bothrops alternatus. NCBI lineage: Eukaryota > Metazoa > Chordata > Lepidosauria > Squamata > Viperidae > Bothrops > Bothrops alternatus. The sequence goes on along the minus strand of JARGCV010000275.1, from coordinate 807,669 downwards.
CCAGTGAAATACAATATCAGGAATCCCTGATTTCATTCATACCATTTTCTTATGAGTCTCACTGCCTAATTACTGGTATGCTTGAGTTTATATTTTTATTTACTTGATTGCACAGCTTAGCTAAGGAACTGTTAACTATAGTCTACAATGGTGGCCAAACAATTCCAGGGCACGGATCCATGGAAAGCGTATCAGGATAGGGTCATATTTAAACCCCCGACTAATTGAACTGAACTGATTCAGAAAGAGGAGGAGGAAGGGAAGGGAGAGAAGGACTTTGCTAAGAGCCAAACACATCTTGAGTTTAATGTACAATCAAGCTGTTTAATTACTTGGGAGTCTAATTGTTTGCACAGTGATTATTTCTCCTTGTCTAAGCAATAGGACCATCCTTTCCCTTTCTTTCCATCGGGTGAGGATCCAATAGAAGGCAAGGGAATCCAGCAGCAGCTGTTCAAATTGAGGACCAGAGCACACCATAAACCCGCCATGGTCATGCTTTCAAAACGGTTTCCCCATGGCGAGGGACTCCCGCCCTGGTTCTAACTGTTTGCAACTATTTAACACCAGTATTGCTGCAACCATATTGTGTTTTGCCAGACCTCTGCTGGTAATAAGTCAGCCATATAGAACGGGAGGAGTGGGGAGAGGCAAAAATCTCATAAAGCTTAAGGAGGCAATCCGTTCAGGAACCCGGGAGGAGACATCACAGAGAAGTCAAAGGGGCAATCATTCATGGTGGGAGTAGCCCCTTGCAAAGAAGCGGGGGCTGAGGAGTTTGTAGCACCACCATCCTCGGTTGTTCCTGCACAACTGAGAAAAGTTCTCATGCTCCGAAATTCTGCATTTGTTATCACTTCCTGTTCCGGTGTAACAAAAGAGATGTTTCTCTTAGCGTTCACTAGAATTTCAGTAAAGTTCTAATGGGCAGTGATAGAAGTTCAAAGTCTTTTGATCTTCTCTCCCCTCCTTTTAGCACCTCACTGGTTCCACGGGGAGGCAGGAATCCTCCCAAAATAAAAGGAGACGCCAGAGGTGGAATCTACCTATCCGAGGACCATCTTCCTTTCTGGATTTCATACACACCTCAGCACCAAAGCCCAGGGCAGGAACATCCCAATTTGCACATCTGCACTGGAAGGCCACATGCTAAAAGCAGCATGTATACAAACCACACCTCTGAGCTCACACCAAGGACCAGTCCCCCTATAAAACCAACTCTCTGGACCCCGTTTTCTCTGTAGCTACCCCAAAAAGAAATCTCTTTGTTCTTGGGAATAAAATGAATCTCCTTTATCACACAGTACGTCTGCATTTCATTTTTTATTTCTTCTTGCACCAGCCCGGCTCATGGTACCCCCAAATTATTCTTCTAGCAGCAGACTGTGATATCCCCACACATAGTTTGCGGTGGGGTTGTTGAAGGATTTGCATGAATACCCTTCTATCATTCTATCTCCAGGAGTTTTCAGCCTGCATGGCTTCCCACGTTAAACCTCCAAGGTTCTTAGATAGGGAACACCTCCGGTGGATCCTGCTCACAGCAACTACCAAACGGAATGGAAAAAAAAATCCTGCCTTTAATAAACTGTTGAAGAATTTCTCCCCCTGTAAAGGAAATAGGAGAAGTTGTTCACCAATTTGTTGTGTCCACTCGTGGACACAGGACTCGTGTCCTTTTCTTTCCAGTTCTAATTCAGTCTAGCCTTTATTGGTCTGAGTAGCTTTAAATGTTTGGACTACAAGGATTTTTGTCTCCAACCATTGCTTCTGCCAGTAGGACTGATCAACACTGCTATCCCAACCCAGTTGGGGAACTCAACATGTCACCTCTTCTGCTAAAGAACTGCTGGAATGGAAGGAAATGGAAGTCCCATAAAAGTATCTTCCGGTTTTTTTGTTTTCCAGGCCACACAGAATTAAACTCTGGCATCTGCCGCTAGCAGAGATGGAGACACCACTGTTGAAGAGACTGAAGAGGATCATGGAAGATCAATGACTATTTTGATAACTAGTTTTCTCAAGCATAGAAGAATACCAAAAGTTGCTAGAGAAGACTTGGTGGAAGAGGACAACCATGTTTCTGCCCAAACTGGGAAGCTCTTTGGTTGCGTCTGGATTGTACCACTGCAGCTCACAGATTTTGGAAGTAGCCCTTCCAAAATACATGAAATTAGAAACCATGTGAGCTCGGTTCCTGTTGTTGACCTGCACAGTGCTTGAATGAGACTTTGAGAAGCTCCAGTTCCCAGGTTCTTGTTGGAAAAACAGCAACAATTAAAATGTTACACAACAGACAGCGTATCAACAGAGCTATCCAGAAAGCCGCATCCCACATTGTCTTCCAAAGCTTCCCAAAATACGTTTAATAGTTAATAAGACAAGACAACTTACATTCCCAGAATCTCTTCATGCTTTTTGTTATCTTTCCCCCAGATCTCAATTTCCAATACATCCTTCCTGTCAGAGAAGTAGTGAAAATCGAACTGTTCCCTCCACTGTGGATTTGCACTCTTACACAGGGTCTAGAAAACATAGAGTGATAAAGATTTATCATTCTTTCGAAAGATTGCAGGTTTTAAAAAATGTACCCCACCAAAAAAAGGGAGGCAGACTTTAAGAACAACAAGTATGAAAAAGGAACAGCTGTCTTCTGCAACACAGCAGGGAACTGAGGGGGGAGAACACTTTTTTACATTACATGTGGGAGAATTTAAACTTCTGACATCAAAACCAGAGGGCCACGCAAACTTGCATAGCCAGGGAACCAGCATGTTGCTGCACAAGGCAGAGAGAGCTGGGGCACAAGCTATGCTTGTTTTCATTCCATTAAATCCAAATGAATTTAATATGGTTAATGTAATTACCCTATTAAACACAAAGGCGTTTGGGGGCGGCTTGAAGCACGATGGGTATTACCGCCATTGGGGACTGTCTGTTTGGATTAGAAAGGCCGGAGAGGGGATAGGAACTCACAAAAGCTTATTTGTCAATAAACAAGAGAGTTGGTAATTCTCGGTTTTGCTTATTTTCTGATTTCAGCATTTGGTGCATGTAGGTATCCTTTCAAAGTCCAAAATTCTTAGCAGGAACCATGTTGGATGAGGAGTTCTGGGAATTGAAATGGACTCACCTGGAAGGTGGTTCAGCTGAGATGGAGAAACATTATTCTCCACCTGGAGACAGACTCCAGTTTATTACATAATACAAATCTGTATATTAAATTACAGTTCAGGAAAGACTGACTTTCGGATTATCAGACTTGCTTCAAATCACACTAGTTGGTAGCACACACACTTATCAACCCTACTTACCTTGCTTTTGAATTTTTCCTGGCCCATTTTCAACAGAACTAAGATGTGGGTCATGCTCCCCATGGGAATATTCCTTCCTTCCAGTAAAGCCACAGTGACTGTTCCATTCCACAGCTGGTTTTTTTGCAGTGTGTCTACCAGTCTGCTGGTTCTCAAGAAACTTGCCTAAAATTGAAAAAAAAAAGAAATACAATTTGGGAAGCTAAAAGCAGGAATATGTCAACGAAGACTCAATCAACCAGGCCAAAGGGATCTAAAGGTTGGATTATGGCAACGGGATCAAACTGAAAGCAGGAATTTACAGCCTCACCAAGAGGGACAACCGAATTATTCTATTTGCACCCTGTGATATTTCTCCACACACTCGTGGACAAACTGTTCCACTCAGTTTCTGCACTTATTGACATATTTAAAGGGGGGAAAAACATAAAAAGGTACATTTGTTTTGTCTCTAGACTTGATTGTTCTCCAGGACGTTCCCTCAGGCGTCAGGTTTAGAGGTCAGGGGTGCCCATCCTCATGAGTTTGTTCTTCCTGGTGTGCCCTCGGCTGTCATTATTTTTATGATTGGTTGGTTTTTAATCTTGTGTACGCTACAGGTCACAATTGTGAGATGGGTGGAGACATAAATCGATGACGTCAATATATGCATTTTCTTTTAAAAATACTCTGAAGGACTAGGTGTTCCACAGCATCTTCCCAACATCTCAAAGCTGACCACTGACCCCCTCCACCAACTGAGAATCTGGTAAAAAATATATACAGGTAGGGTCCGTTCAAAAAAAGTGACTTACGATCGTTTTTCACATTTACAACTGCTGCAGCCTTCGCATTGTCACATGATTGAAACTCAGATGATTCGACAATTGACTCATACTTACGACAATCGGGGGGGGTCACGTGATGCCCTTTGCAGACCTTCTGACAAGCACAGTCAGTGGGGGAAGCCGGATTTACTTAACAGCCACTCGACTAATTGAACAACTGAAGTTATTTATCTCTATGTGCCTGTTGATTGCGGATATGCCTGAGTGCCCGGCTTCCAGGAATTCAGTGATGGCGAACCTTTTAGAGACCGAGTGCCCAAACTGCAACCCAAAACCCACTTATGCATTGTCAGGTGTCGGGTGGGCATGGCCCATTGGGTGGGCGTGGCCCATTGGGTGGGCGTGGCTGCGGTGGTAACGGCAGACTGGGTGGGACTAAAAAGTTCAATCCAGCAATTCCAACTTTGCGAGATCTTTTTTTTTCCCCCCGAGAAGTTGAAATTGATTGATTGATTGAACCTTTGGGGGTTTTTTGCACATGGTGGCAGAGGCCTAAAGCGAAAATGTTTTATAAAACTCAGCTGAAGGCCTAGGACTGGGGTGACGGCGCGCATGCCCATAGAGAGGGCTCTATGTGCCACCTGTGGCACGCATGTCATAGGTTCGCCACCACGGGTGTAGGGTTTTGGGACTTAGCTTGATCTAAAAGGGAGTTTCGTGCTAAGCAACCCCTCCCTTCAAAAGGATCCTTCCTTGTTTTCAGATCTTCACTAGTTTTCAGATCTTCACTCCCTACCTTAGAATTATTTGCCAATTCCACTTCAAAAGCTCCTTTTTGCAGTAGCTTCTCCTGCCCTGCAATCCTGCTTGTCGCTGCTCTGAGACTGAAACCCTTCTTATTAACAGGAGGATACTCGGAGGAGTAGCTCCAAATATTTAGCTCCATTTATTTATTTACAGAGCTGATAGGCCACTCCGATCCACCAACACCGAACAGCCTACAATCCTCTGGATGTATAATTGGTTTTAAACCATATAGTGGGTGTATAAAAAACAACAACAACAACAATTACTGCATCAGGTTCTTATGGAGCTGGGAATCTTCAATGAAAGCATTAACAATAAAAGACTCAATCTCATCACCCAAGAGGAAGTGACAACAAAGCAATCATCCTGATTTGATGGAACCACCAGGTTTTCAACAATTCCCCAAAAGGCAGGAGGGGAAAGTGTGATCACACATAGGGGGAGAGCACGATTTCAGAAGATGGAAGCAGGAACTGAGAAGGTACACTTATGTGTCAGTTCCCTAATCTTGCAGATAGATGTTACTGGGGGAAAGTGGTCACTGAGATAGCCAAAAGATGAAAGGCTTAAAGGTGACAAGAAATACCTTGAACTGCACCTAGAAGCCAACTGGCAGCCAATGCAGCTGTTCATACAGAAGTGATATGCCAGTGCCTTGAGACACCCCCACCCACCATTGCTTGAGCCACTCCAGTTGAAGCTTCCAAATGATCTTCAAGGGCAGCCCCTTGTAGAGGATATAGCAATAGTCCAACTGAGAAGGGACTAAGAGAGATGATTAAACAGCCAAATCTGGAAGCTAAACTATATGATAAACATTAAGGAACCAGTTATGTCTAGCCTATTGAAGAGAAGGATTAGGGGAGACATGATAGCCATCTTCCAGTACTAGAGGGGTATCACAGAAAAGAGAAGATATGACTTACTGACTTATTCTCTGAAGCACAAGAAGTAATGGGTGGAAGCTAGTCAGAAGGAGATCTGACTAGAGGGGAACTAAAGAGAAGTTTCCTGACTGTGAGAACAATTAATCAGTGGACTAGCTTGCCTTCAGAAGTTGTGGGTGCTCCATCACTGGAGGTTTTCAAGAAGAGAATGGACAACCATTTGTTCATGATGGAATTAGGTCTCCTGCCTTGAGCAGGGGGTTGAATTAGAAGACCTCAAAGGTCCCTCCCAGCCTTATGATTCAATGAGTGACCATGAGTAATAACAGCTGTTCCAAGGTAGGTCACCTTTGATGCACAAGATGCATCACATTTCTATATTTCCATAGATTTATGGAATTCCATATATCAGAAGAACGGAGTTGGAGGAGACCTTGGCGGTCTTCTAGTCCAACCTGCTGCTCAAGCAAGAAACCCTATACCAGGGGTCTTCAAACTTGGCCCTTTTATGACTTGTGACTTGTGGACTTCAACTCTCAGAATTCTTCAACCAGCGTGCCTGGCTGAGGAATTCTGGGAATTAAAGTCCACATAAAAAGGCCAGGTTTGAAGACCCCAACCCTATACTATTTCCGACAAATGGCTGTCCAATCTCTTCTTTAAAATCTCTAGGGTTGAAACACCCACAACTTCTAGAAGCAAGTTGTTCCACTGATAAATTGTTCTCACACTCAATAAATTTCTCCTTTGTTCTAGCTTGGATTTCTTCTGGATTAGTTTCTATCCATTGCTACTTGTCCTGCCTTCTGGTACTTTGGAGAATTAAGTTGACCCCCTCTGCCTTGTGGCAGTACCTCAAATATGGGAATCAAATGTCACCCCTAGTCCTTCTTTTTATTAAACTAGACATACCCAATTCCTGCAGCATATAAAGAAGACCATTTGACTTGCCTTAAACAAGGGATAAATATTCCCAGTTTTGCAAAGAAAATTTGATTGTGCTTCAGAAATAAAGCAGCAACGTACTTTCTTTTGTGGATATTCATTTATTTATATTTACTCTCTCTCTCTCTCCCTCCCTCCCTCTCTCTCTTGTACACCCATTCTCATGAACATACTTCAAAGCTCTGACAGATCTTTTTTCTCCCTTGCAGCAGAAAATTCTTTCGAGGTGGGAGGGGGAGAAAAAAGAGGGGAGGGGGGGAGAGAGGGAAAAAAAAAAAGAAATGTCAGCAAAAGGTCAAAGGTCCAAGCTGCAATCGGCCAATAGCCTAACGGAAAAGTCTGCATTTCCGTGAAATATGTTCTAAAATAATTGTGTGGCTTGGTGGGTCCTAATTTCTTTCTTTCTTTCTTTCTTTTTAACGGATTGTTTGTCTTGGAAAGTGCTCTTCCTAACTTGTCCATAAAAACAGGCCCACTCAAAGCTCTGGGAGGGTCCATGAAAATGGAATCTAAGGCTGGTCATTAAAAAGGACCGGGAGATTGCTTCCATATGGCCAGACAGCAGGGAAGTGAAAGGGCCAAAGTCTGCAGCCGGCCACATTTGGCTAGAAACTCCTAGTCTTTCCATGGACACTCTGTTGCATTACAGAAGAACATCTGGATTATTGCTTGTAATGTCCCTGGGAAATATCCACTTCCCATCAAAGGCCTTTATCTATCTCCGCTGCACTTTGAACATTTCAGCGCATAAGGCAGCCGGGTTTGATGCAGCACTTGCTGCGTTTCAATCCAAAGCAATTCCTCCCAGTGTTTTTGAACACACAAGCTCATCTCCCTAGGATTATTTTTTTATTTTTCCCCCTCCTTGTTCTGCTGGTGGGGGAAGGAGATTTTTGAGAAGAGTTCCCAGAAAGGCATAACAGACACCCCACACTTTGGATGCTATTTTTTTTTCCCTTGAAAGACTTAACTGTGTTACCGGAATGAAATACTCGGAGGGGGAGGAAAGGGAGAGAAAGAAGAGCACCAGGAAGAGAAGAGAAAACGTTTTGGGTTTAAATCAAAAGCAGTTTCCCAAGCCAGAACGTAGGCCCCGAAACACATTGTAGACAACTGCCTTTATTTATTAAGCTGATGCAAACTCATGGAATAGCAGGCAGACGTTGGAAGATCCCCAGATTCTATTATGAAACAAGCTGGTAAAGCAGAAATGAATCTTCCCACCTCACAGGAGAGGTGGGAAGAGATAGCTAGAGAGTTGAGGTGGTGCCTGGGATTGGTGGCAGAAAACGCAAGCAGCTGATCTATTTCTGAAAATAAAAAAACCCAGTGGTTGGTCAGAACTGTCTCCATTCTAGAAGGAAGATGTAGATTTATCTATCTAGTCACCTCTTTATTCATCTGTCTATCTATCTATCTATCTATCTATCTATCTATCTATCTATCTATCTATCTATCTATCTATCTATCTTTATCATCTCTCTATTTCTATTTATCTTTCTATTTCTCTCTCTATCTCTCTCTGTCTATCTATATTATCTATCTATCCATCTAAATTATCTTTCTCTTATCTATCTATCATCTATCCATCTATCTCTATCTATTTATCTTATCTATTTTATCTATCCATCTATCCATCTATCTTATCTATCTATCTATCTATCTATCTATCTATCTATCCATCCATCCATCCATCTATCTTATATTTCTATCTTATCTATCCACCTATCTTATCTTTCTCTTTCTATCTATCTATATCTATCTATCTATCCATCTATCTATCTCTATCTAGCTTATCTATCTATCATCTATCCATCCATCTTATCTTTCTATCTTATCTATCTTATCTATCTATCTATCTATCCATCTTATCTTTCTATCTTATCTATCCCTCTATCTATTTTTCATATTTCTAAACTGCCTCAAAGAGGAACTCTGGATGATATAAAACATGATATAACCAATAAATAAAACAATGTCCTTGACTTACAACAGTTCATTTAGTGACCATTTAAAGTTACAAAGGCACTGAATGGTTTTTCACACTTATGACCATTGCAGCATCCTCGTGGTCATGTGATTGAAATCCAGGCACTAGGCTACTGGCTCATTTTTATGACCTTCTGACAAGCAAAGACAATGGGAAGCCATGCCAGAGTATCCAAGCTATTCATTTGGCCAAGCCCTAGAGATGACCCTCAATAATTGTAAAACAATAAGTTTTGAACAAACTGTTGGGGTTCTGCAGGAATTGAGTTTAAATTTTGGTAGAATTTTATGCCTTCAGCAGGGGTTCTCAACCTTGGCAACTTTAAGACTTGTGGACTTCAACTCCCAGTTGAAGTCCACAAGTCTTAAAGTTGCCAAGGTTGAGAACCCCTGCTTCAGTGTGTCCTAACGGAACTCGCAAATGGCAAGAACTCTCTATCCAAAGTCGGGCCCTCTATTGTTCTTTGCTTAGATGTTTTCAAAACACTCAAATGCAAAACTTGTGATGTATTAAGACGCTGCCACAGGGAAAGCTGCACAAGCAAAGATGAAGACGTCTTTCAAACGCCTGTCCTTTAAAAGATGTGACAAGGGGACAAAAAGACCTGTGAAGAGGTCAAATCAGCACCACAACTTCAAAGCAAAATGGTTTGCGGCTCTCGTTGGGTTCCTCGGTCTCTCCCCTCCCCTAGCTCTGCTCATTAGGCAGGATAGCCATTCTGAAGAAGCGTTTTTCCCATAGGAAAAAAAATTAGACAAATGAAAGGAGGCAGGTGAACTCTCATGCAATAGAATTCCATAGTTGTTTAAAATGTTTCAACAGGACAATAGCCCAAAGCGGAATTCTGTAGATGGACAAATAAAAATAAGAAAGCCAGTGAGGTGGGGCGGGATGCACCAACGGAGGTGTGCGTGCATGCACACATAAACAGAAAGGAGTTGGGCTTTCTTCTTTTGCCTTGCTTCAACTTATATTCGTTTCTCGGCCAATTTATCCAATTATTTGGACACCAAGGTGGTAATCAATTTGCTTTGGCTTCTGCACACGTTGAACAGGAAGGAGAAAAGACGAGAAGTCCACATCCCTAGAGCAAAAACGCCTCTCCCGCTTGGTGCCCATTGAGTGCGCAAAGCATGCCCCACGCTGCAAAGGTTTCCAGCACTTACACAAAGCAAATCTGAGATCAGACGCTCTAATGAAGCTATTGGCAACTGCCTCTTGCATGCAAAATCTCCAAGGAAAACCACTGGCCCAGAAAGCAACAAATCTATTTCTGCTTTCCTTTCCTTCCATCTTCCACAAATTTCATAACAGAAGCAAACCTATTACCGTCCCACCCGCAGTCAGACCTAGCTAAAACTCAGAAGGGAATGGGGAAAACTGACAATTAATTAAATGTTTACCCAGGATCGTCATTTTATGCAATGATAAGAGAAAATATAAATTGTTCTATGCCGCCAGAGTTACTTGGTTTGAGAAAGAGGCCGCTATATAAATTTGAAAAATAAATTAATAATCCAAACAGTAATAGTTGATTCTTAACAGATGAACAACAACAAAAAAACATTTCCTGAGTATTAATAGATTACATAAGAAAAAAAAATTAGAACAGGGAATCCCCATTTTTTTTCAGCTGGTGCCCCATTTGATGGTTTGGGAGCATATCCAGAGCATGCAAAAAATAAGACGGTCATGGGAAGGAAGGTTACCACTTTTGGATGCAAACTGATATTCTCTTAAAATCTCAAGACAATCCTACGCTAAGTGTTCACAATTATGATTTTCTAAAAGGATAGACACACTTCCAAACAAAATTCTGAACTTCAGGCATAGACCATTTCTATTTTCTGTGAAGTCACATAAAACTTAAGGCCGCACTTTGCAGTAGTTAACATCCCTTTTGATGTTTAAAATGATCATTTTTAAAATATTTATTTCTAGGAATGCCAGTATAATTTTTTACCCAAGACAATCTTAAGATAACCAAGACTTTTGAAGTAAACAGCAGACAAATCCACATTCTTATAACATTATGAGTTCTGGATCTATTTAATTCTGAGGGAAGTCGTTTTTAAACCATTTGCTTTAAAAACTTTCAAGCTAATTAAACCCATTAAAAGTTCAAGTTGTATCGAGAAAATTAAAAATAAAATAAAATAAAATGGAACCAGAAGTCTTGAGGAATACCTAACAAACGATGCTCATAAGGTCATTGAAGATTGCCTGGACAATCCAACCGTGCATGGGAGGAAAAAAAAAAACCCAAACATGGAGCCAATTCCTAAACCTCATACCTGCAACCAGCGGGGGAAATACACAAGCTGGCTGTGGCTGATGGACCTTGTAGCCTAAGCCCACAAAGACAATGCCAAACGAAGGAATGTTGCCAAGTCATTGCTTTTTCCATAGCCTCTCACTACTCCCCAAAACACATTTTTTTCCTCCCAGCTCTCTTTTATTTTTCCTTTGTTGACTTTATGATCCATTACAAAAAGAAAAAAAAATGAAGAGGAGAAAAAAAAACGGGATGGAAGAAGAAAGCAAGCAAGTGCCAGCACTGTTTCCCCAGCTTGGTGTTCCCTAACTAAAAATAGTTATTGATGTACAGTGTGGGCCTTTTACTGTGGCAGCAGAATCAATAAAGAAGGAAATACTGCTCTGTCAAGAGTAGCCCAAGTAGGCTTGCTGGGAAATTCTTTTCTGATTCTCCAATGGCCACACAAGAGATGCTTAAAAACATCCTTCTCTATATCCAATGATAACTTGGGCACCATGTGCTGAAACCTGCCTGCCCTCTAGTGGCAGCAACACAGCAAGGACAAAAGCCTTCACAGGGTTTTTTTTTCTCCTCTCCTTATTAGGTTGTTTAACTGTTGAAAGAAAGAGAGAGAGAGAGAGAGAGAGAGAGAGAGAGAGAGAGAGAGAGAGAGAGAGAGAGAGAGAGAGGAAGCAAGGAAGCAAGGAAGCAAGGAAGCAAGGAAGGAAGGAAGGAAGGAAGGAAGCAAGGAAGCAAGGAAGCAAGGAAGCAAGGAAGCAAGGAAGCAAGGAAGCAAGCAAGGAAGGAAGGAAGGAAGGAAGGAAGGAAGAAAGAAAGAAAGAAAGAAAGAAAGAAAGAAAGAAAGAAAGAAAGAAAGAAAGAAAGAAAGAAAGAAAGAGGAGGGAGGGAGGGAGGGAGGGAGGGAGGAAGGAAGGAAGGAAGGAAGGAAGGAAGGAAGGAAGGAAGGAAGGAAGGAAGGGTGGGTCATCTGAATCAAAGCAAAACAAAACCAGCAACTCTTTTCATTCCTACTAAAAACAGAAAACCTAAATTTAATTTAATGAACTGTGTAAGTCTTTACGGAGCTCTATTCATGCAATAAAACCCACGTTTTCTCCACCTGCAACTCCAAGCATGTCACTTGGATGGGCAACTTTTGAAAGGACCAATCTAAAGCTCTTTTCTCTTCCACCTGGCAAACTTTCCCAGAGGCATCAGGGAGAAGCTAACGAAGAACCAAAAGTGAGAGACAACCTTTACAAAAACAAAAACAAAAAAAAACCCTTACTGAAACTGAAAATTCCAGTTACTGAAACTGAAAATTCCAGTTTCTGGGTGGATTTGATCTGCGCTAAATCTTTCCCAGCGCATTAACTGTGATATATTATTGATGGACTGTAATCCTAAAATAAGGATAGAAATGAAGGCTGACATCCCAACATATGTTCAAATCTGCCAGACTTACTGACAGATTTCAGTGTGCCTGTTTCCAATTTAGAACAACTTCACAAAGACACCGTATTCTTGCTATGGGAGGGCTGATAGCAGCTTCTCTCTTGGCAGCCCTGACAAAGTTTGATGCTGAAAGAGGCTTTTGGAAAGAAAACACTCAGCAAAAGGGACCTTCATCTGCATTCAACTTACCCATCTCTGCTTTTCATTACTACAAGCAGCTGGTTGGCTTTTTCCAGCTGAAAGAAAAGCAAAACAAAAAATAATAATACAACGATGAGGCTAAAGAATACGTTACCTTTGGAACAGAGCATCTCCTTCGATTTGGCCATCGCTGCATCCATCATTCCCCCCCAGAGGTGCAACATGGAACATCCAAGAGAGGATCCAGAAGGGAAAAAAAAGAGAGACAGAGAGAGTGAGGATAGTTAGTAATCACAGGAGCTAAAAAAAATCCACTTTATTCTCTGACAGTCAAGTCCTACTTCAAATATTATTCCACTGCTGCACGTATTTCAAGAATACAAGTGGGAAACAGTTCCCAGAAGGGCAATGAGGTTAGTTGGAAGGGACCTTGAAGGACATCAAGTCCAACCCCCTGCTCAGGCAGGAAACCCTACACCATTTCGAACAAATGGCTGTCCAGTCTCTTCTTAAAAACTTCTAGTGTTGGAGCATTCACTGCTTCTGGAGGCAGGTTGTTCCACTGGTTAATTGTTCTCACTGTCAGGAAGTTTCTCCTTAGTTCTAGGTTGCTTCTCTCCTTGGTTAGTTTCCATCCGTTGCTTCTTGTCCTGCCTTCAGGCACTTTGGAGAATAGAGGCACCAAACTTTAAAACTATTATCAAAATACCTAATTCAAATGTCATTGGCCACTTATGAACTGGCCAACGGGAGGGGGCAGTAAGGAAAAAGGAAAAGTCCAGAGTTTGAATATTGAGATCCAGCTTTGCTTATGCTGGAACCACTTGACTTTAGCAAAAGTAAACCTTTCGCTACGAAATGGGAATCGAGGGTCTTCCTTTTCTAAAAGTCCAACTTGGGACAAGCCTGACAGTAGCTACTATCTATGTCCTGCTCCAAAACTTTTTATGAATCATGAAAAGGGGCAACTGGGTAATTTTCAGTGGGGACATCTCACTGGGCTTTTTTTTCAGACCCAGATGTTTTTTTTAAACCCTTTTATTTGTCCATAAAATATTTTTTATTTTATTTATTTTGAATTGGTTATGAATATGGAACATTATGACCGTTGCTGACCTCTTTCCTAGGCTGCGTTGTTGGAATCTGACTGAGTTACGTCCTCCATAAATGATAGGACTACAATTCAGCACAGATGTGTCACTGAAGACTCGGTAATTCTCGCCAATCCTTTTTTTTTTTTTTTACTACATCTTCCCAGCATCTGTTTCCACACCGTTTTGGAATGTAAGAACCTTCAAAACTGCTACTCAGGGAGCTCAGAACGTTATAGTAGAAGGTAAATATTAAAAATGGCTCCCCATATCCTCCAGCTGAGCAACCCACGAGTGATGTTCAGTTCCCAATAGTCTGAATCCAACTGTAATGGCTTTCTCAAAGCTTGGGAAAAAGAAGACTGCTTGCAAAATATTACAAACCACGAACATCTGCACATTCTGGCTAGCTCTATGCTAGGGCTGAATGCTCCTTCGCCTTATATCCAAAGACCGCTCTCTGGACTGCAGTTGATCCTCAGCTTACCACCACGACTGATCCCAAAATCTCTGTTGCTAAGTGAGACACTTGTTAAGTGAGTTTTTGCCCCATTTCACAACCTTTCTTGACACAGTGCTTAAGGGAAGCACTGCAGTTAGTAACACAGTCGTTAAGTGAATCTGGATTCCCCCTTGCTTGTCAGATAGTTGCAAAAGGGAATCATGTGACACACACACACACCGGGACACTGCAGCTGTCATGAATATGAGCCAGTTGTCAAGTGTGTGAATTTTGATCACGTGAGTGTGGGGATGCTGCAAGTGTGAAATACGGTCGTAAGTCGTTCAGTGCCATCGTAACTTTTTTTTTATTAGATATATATTTGTAAATGTAAACAAAGAAAAAATTCAAGTTGAATGCTATTCAACTTAATACAATCATTTTAAATTTGTAAACATTCTTCACTCGGTATATCAAGATTTAACTATAAGCCAGATATATTTTCTTTGATTGGTGTTTCTCTTGTATGTAGTCTATCCAATGTTTCCAGTTCAACATATATTTTTCATTTGAATGATCCTTCAAATATGCAGATATTTTAGCCATTTCTGCCAAATTTATGACTTTCAAAGTCCATTCTTCAATAGATGGTATTTCTGGCTTCTTTCAGTATTGTCCCACCAACAGTCTCGCTGCTGTGATCAAGTTCAGAATTAAGTTCGTCTCTGTGGTGGCACAGTCTTTTATGATCCCTAACAAAAACAACTGAGGTAGAAATTCAATACGCTTTTTCAAAATGGTTTGAAGTGTCCACCATATTTTTCTCCAGAAGGCTTTAATTTTTCTACAGGTCCACCATACGTGAAAATATGTAGCCTCCATACTTTCACATCTCCAACATTTAGGTTGGAGGTCAGGGTAGATATATGATAGTTTTTTTCGGATCTAGATGCCACCTATAAAACATTTTGTAAAAGTTCTCTCTTAAATGTTGCGCTTGCGTAAATTTTACATTTTTCACCCAAATTCTCTCCCACGTTTCCATCATGATAGGTTGCCCAAAATTTTGTCCTCACTTTATCATACAATCCTTGACTAGTTCAGTTTCAGAGTCAATTTCTATCAATACATTGTACACTCTTTTGATATGCATGGGCCTTTGTTCTCTAACTTGTTTAATTAAATTCTCATCTGTTAGGGATAAACCCTTGTAAGTCAAGGACTGCCTGCAGAAGACCTCCAAGATCCTTTCCCACTCTATTATTCTGTTATTCGTTCCCACTTTTAGCTCAGACTCTGTCCACAGCAGGAGGAAGCACCTGATGGACTTTATCTGGCGTGAGAAGCTCAGAAGCATCAGACTTAGTTGGTGCTGAGATGAAAGAATGCCAGCTAATCCCGGAGCTTCAGGATGTAAAGAGAAGCTGAAATGATGCTGTGGAAGAAAATGATAAATGGCTTCGTGCTGTTGCCAAGAAAACTATGAAAATGTGTTCATGATGCCACTAGGAGGGTGAGTTGGAGCTCCGAGGAGATCTACCTTTGCTTCGCATGCCTCTAATTTTTTGTCTTCACATCTTGACAACTACCGTGGAGATAAAGCTGGATTGTTTAACAGCTATATCGTTTCCATCCATTGCTTCTTGTTTCTTGTCTTGCCTTTTGATCCTTTGGAAAATAGTTGGACCCCCCTCATCTTTGCAGGAGCCCCTCAAATATTGGAATAGTGCTATCACGTCTCCCCTACTCCTCCTTTTCACTAGACTAGTTGTACGTGGAGAATATCTTTAAATATCCTCTATCACTTCACTTAAAGTCTTCCCTTAATGCAGGGGTTCTCAACCTTGGTAACTTTAAGACTTGTGGACTTCAACTCCCAGAATTCCTCAGCCAGCTTTGCTGGCTGAGGAATTCTGGGAGTTGAAGTCCACATGTCTTAAAGTTGCCAAGGTTGAGAACCCCTGCCTTAATGGATCCCTAATAGGTGTACGGTGGTACCTTGATACTCAGTTGCTTTGAAACTCATTGAATTTGGTACTCAGCACATTTTGACATGAAAATTTTGTCCCGGTACTCATTGTTTGTTTGGTACTTGATGCACAAGCTAGAACTTGTCCATGTTGGATGCCTTACGACTCATTATATTATTCCTTACGGGGAAAAAACTGTTTGGTACTTACTTATCATTTTTGGTACTCATTGTGCCTCCCAGAACCAATTAACAATGAGTACCAAGGTACCACTGTAGTATGAATTTGCCTGGCACAACAACACACAACCACAGATGTTGGCCCTGTGTCCGTCTCTTCCTTCCCACCAAGAACACCAGAATGGCTATGATAGTCTTACTTACATTTCTTTTAATATCACCTGATTTCACAACAAGTCTTAAATTCAGCACAATCACTCCCATGTCGTCCTCCAAGCTGTTTGGATCTTCCAATTTTAGGATCCTTTCGATTGTCCTGCTTGAAAGAAAGGGAAATTAGACTCCGATAGCAACTACACTCAAGGAGAAGCAGCCTTTACAGGTCCTGTCTATGGAGATTCTCAGTCATCCAGATACAGACACATATATTAATTTCAGGAGCTAATATGAATGAAGAAGCAAAAATGATCCAGAATATTTTACTACGAATGGTCTTGCAGTTAAGCTAATCCGTCACCTTATGATTATTTTCCTTTCTCTGTTTCCAGTCCATGTTTCAAGGGTCCCAGGGGAAACATGATACTGAGCTGAGCCCACTCAAAAGTCAAACTGCCTTGGTAGTGTTCAGAAACGTAGAAGCAAAAAGGCTGGTGTTTAATTTAAGAGCGAAACAGGGAAAAAGACTCAAATATTCACTCAGCCATAGAGAGTGCAACAGTGCCAGGCACCTTAAGTGCTCTGTAATGGATAACTGCCTTTTGAAAGACAAATATAAATGTGAGATTACCTGTTCAGTTCCAGTTTGTGAAGCATTAGAACGGCTGAACCCATAAAATCAGAAGAAGTCAAGTCTCTGTCGTAAACCTGAGGAAAAAATACAGATATGATTGTCTGAAAATAATTTGAAGCTCGTCTTTTTCCAGTTCAGTGTCGGCCAATGAAGCTGAGCCAACTATAACTATAACAAACAAGAATAAACTCTCAGTCTTTGCAATCGTGGACTTGTTGTTGTTGCTGCTGTGTTGCTATCACTGATTGAACTATTTTCAAAAATATGCACCATGTTTCCACAAGCCAGTGTCTTACTCCCCCCCCTTTTCAAGTGCCACCTTTTATCTGTTGCAAACAAAACGGGACTTGTACAAGTTACCAGGAAGCCCCCACAAGCTACTTCTTATTTATTTTTACAACTGTAGTTCGGGAAATTAAATGTGACTACGTTAGGGTTATGTTTATCAAGACTGTTTGTTGCTTTTAGTTCATCGCTGATCACTTTCTGCAGCTTGCGTTCGGTTCATAGTGCACCGTTGCCCCCCTGAATGAGTGTGGCTGCTCTGCCCTTGCTTTATTTTGTCCTCAGGAGGCCTTCTGAGAAGCCACGATACATGTATATGTGTAGGAGATGACCGGGCTGAGCCTGAAGGTGGGGTCAAATACATCATTAGTTTGGAATCTCTGTGCCAGCATAAGAGATCTAAATTCAGCCTCTCTTGAAATCCGTCAACTCTTATTTGGCATCTATTGCCCTGACCGTTAGTAGGTCAGATTCTTGTGTAAAGGTAACATGAAATAAACTTCTGGCACTTTTGAACTCTATCCTGGTTCGTGACTTGTTGTGCCCGACAATATGGGGTTCGGCATATGGAAAATACAGGTAAGGAAATGAGCTATCCAACAGGCTTTTATGTAGGGAGAGGAATTGCATGAAATGGGTTTTGCTTTGGAAGTCAGAACGAGAGAGCTTGCAAAGTTGTGATGACATCCTTAAAGGAAGTGAAAGGAGTTGGACAGTTTGTACTTCAAGCATGCCATCTGGTTGTAAACATCCCCCAAGAGAATTTACCTACATTTCAAAGATCCCTTTAGGTAAACAGCCTTTCCTCCAACCAAAATTAAAAGTGCATGGATGAATTCTGGTGGAAATCTCCCTGCTCTTGTTAACACAACAAAGTCAGCTTGGAGGGACAATATCACATATGGCAACGTTTGGTACAGTCGGATTGACGGCTTACCTTCACCCAGAGTTTCTGGTCCAAGGACTGTATTGGAAGCACCACGGTTTCGTCCCAAACTGGATTCAGGTTCCTATAGACCACTTTGCTTTTATACAGGGTTTTTCCATTCAGCTTAAACTTTACATATGGATCACTCGTACCTTAATAGCAAAGCATAACGAAGACTATGTCAGCATAGCCCAGAGTTGTGGAGAGTTGGGCAGTGTGCAAATTTAAACATCATCATCACCTCAGGTCCATTGAATTAAAATAAATGTATGAAGCAATAAAAAAGAAACATGGCATTTTCCAAGTGAACTGAAACAGTTCTCCTTTCTCTCTCTCTCTCTCTCTCTCTCTCTCTCTCTCTCTCTCTCTCCCCCCATCAATTGAGAGGATGACTTTTGTAAATTAAGTCTCTTCAAAATGTGACACCCCCTGTACCCAACATTAGGCAATAAATCGATAAATACAGCCTAATTTTGTGGACTGTGCAGAAGAGAAAAAAAAACACTGGAAAGCAGAAAACAGCAGCAAACATTTCAAACAGAAAAGTTTGGGGGGGGGTAAACAGAAGCAAGAGGAACAGAAGCAACTGGTCCCCCTTCCTTAATTTCTCTTGAATATTATTATTATTATTATTATTATTATTATTATTATTATTATTATTATTATTTATTCGATTTCTATGCCGCCCTATTCCGGAGAACTCCGGAGAATATTCTGAACATTTCTCCCCCTTTTAAAGCAAAAACAATGGAAGACGGAAATTGTACAAAATATGGGAGCAATGGGATAGAGAGAGATCCCAGATCCTCAGCTTAACAGAATAACAGAATTGGACCTTGGAGATCTTCTAGTCCTACCCTCTGCTCAAGCAGGAGAACCTACACCATTTCAGACTAATGGCTGCCCAATCTCTTCTTAAAAACCTCCAGCGATGAAACACTCACAAATTCTGGAGGCAAGTCATTCCACTGGTTTTATTTTTCTCACTGACAGGAAATTTCTCCTTAGTTCTAGGCTGCTTCCCTCCTTGATTAGTTTCCATCCGTTGCTTCCACTGATAAAGAGATTCCATTGATAAAGGGAAGACGGCCGCCATTTTAGAAGCAGCCAAAAACACTAAAAAAAATCCCACAATGATTGGTCTACCGGAAAGAACCCTCAACAAGAAAAGTCAACGCAAAATCAAGTGGCCTCAGGGCACAACGCATCCGTTGTGTTTCTTTCGCTTGCTTAAGTAAAACAAGAGGTACCCATGCCACAAATCTCAATTTCAAAAAGGAAAGGATAGGCCAAAGTAGACCCCTAAACATTTCTCCTCCAAAATATCCATGGAGGTTCTCAGTCCTCCAGATCATGGCTGTCCCAAAGATGCTTTTTCACGAGGCAACTGGACTTTCTTGTTTTTTCTTTGAAGATGTTTTGCTTCTCATCCAAGAAGCTTCTTCAGCTCTGACTGGATGGTGGGGAATGGAAGGATTTATACTCCTTGCAGATAGCTGGCCATTGGCCTTTTTTTAGAGAGTTGTTAGTACTACCTGGAGGCTTATCTGTGTCTTCAGGGTCACCTAAGTAGTGCAAATGGATGTGGAGTCTTCTTGGAACTGTTGAAAGGACTGTGTGGTAGACTGGAAACGGATGATGTCTTATCCTTCTTGGATGAGATGTGAACCCTCTTCAGAGAAAAACAAGACAGTCCAGTTGCTCGTGAAAAAGCATCCTTGGGATTTCTCCTCCTAAACAGAGGGAAAATAGCACTGACCCACCTCTCCCCTGCCTCCTTTCTGTCACACAATGATCTCCCAACCAAAATGAGCCCTTTACTTTTCCTTTTGGGCAAGGAGGGGAAAGGCGGAATATAATGAAAGAGTATTTTAATTAAATGAGATTGGTTCCCTGGGATCAAGTCTTCACGCCTGTCAGTTCCCTCTCCAAATAAACATCTCCAAAGCGGTCCTCGGTGGTGTCACTTACGGGGGCAAAGCATGCTGGGTAATCCCTGGGCATCTTGACAGCTACCTAATGTTCAAACTGTTTCACGGGTGAACGGCGGTCCTTGTGTGAAAGAAAATATTAATGTTTGGAATTAATAGGAAGATGGAAGGGGCGGGGGGGGAGAGACAGCCAGAGCCAAAATGAGGGAAAGACGTGACAAGTTAGGGGGATGTTAATTGTGAGGGAGAAACAATTGAGAGGTTCTTGGAGAAGGGAGGCTGGAGAAGGGAGGTGAACGCGTGAAGAGGGGTGGGTGGGTGGATGGATGCCTTCTCCACACCCACCCTCAGCAAAGCCAACAAAACAAGCCAAACACACAAGGAAAGCTTGTCAAGAAAGTAACATCTCAACCAGGCAAATGACAGGGTGGGGAAGAGCAACAAATGGAGACAGGAGAAGGAGGAGGGGGGGTCCTAAGAACCCAAGGGAGGTGGGAATCCCAGGGGGGGCTCTGTCAGTGTCAACTAACAGATGGGGTGAAACCTCAATTTCAGCAGCTTTACAAACAACAGAGCCATGGGCATTGACTAAAACAGCCCTGGCTGACAAAAAGCTGCCCGTTGAGTCCTTACAGCTCTGACGCTGCTGTTTTAAGGATCTGTTTTAACTTTCCTTCTTTAAAAGGAATAAATATTTTCTCGGACCAACATCTCGCCAGCACAAATAAGCCATTGTTTTCTTGCAGGGAGTCAGAAGGGGAAGGGAATTAACTAAACTTTAAAAAAACTCTATCCTTCTATTTGCTTCCTAAATGGTATTCTCAATTTTTTTTTTAAAAAAAAGAGACAATTTTGAGGGTGGGGATAAGACCAGAACAATTACCTTGTTTATTCCATCCAGAGATGGGATGCTATCCTCCCAAGATAAAAAAACAATTACAAGAAAAGTTCACTCATTTGTGCTCTTTATTTACTCTTCTATTCCTAGAGTCCTAGAGGTGAGCAAATTTACTCGGGAGATTTAGCAAGCAACTGTCAGATGGCTTTGAACATTTAAATAAATGACAGCTACCAGGTCCACCCACCTGCTTCCTGAATTCCTCAGGAATTTTAATAGGCTAATATGCTACGTTTGCAGAAGTTGTAATGTTGATTTATTTTTCCACAACACTTGTTCTTCCGGGTGATTGATAACAATACCTACAATAAAACCGCTATTAATTTATCCAGAAAATGCTTTCAGTTAAATGAGTCTATAATTGCTCCATCCCCCATTCCACCACCACCCCAACCCCCGTTATAGCAACAGCTTGGATTCCTTTTCAAAACCTGGTGTGACTTGGTTACTGCGCGGTTCTCAAAATGTTGTAATAACGCACCTTCCAAAATGATAAATGACTCTGATGATGAGTCTCATGAATAAGACGAAATAATAAATAAGTCAATAAAACTAGAATTGTTGTGATTGGTGGATAGTTCTATTCCAATTCTTTCTCTTACGATCTCATGTTTGATTTTATCCCTTCTGGCCCTTCCAGCAGCTTTCCTCAAAGATCTCATTTCCGTGGTAATTAACTTTCACTTATGTTTTATTGCAAGTGTCCAAAGAGACTACATACAAAAACAGCAGGTTAAGTGGTTCGTTCACCTGAAGAGAAAGTTTTGAGCTTCCATACCATACAAAGCAGGGGGTCTTCAGAGTTAGCCCTTTTATGACTTGTGGGCTTCAACTCCCAGAATTCCTCAGCCAGGCACATGTGCCTGGCTGAGGAATTCTGGGAGTTGAAGTCCACAAGTCATAAAAGGCCAAGTTTGAAGACCCCTGATACAAAGCAAGTCAAAGAACATGAGGCAGACCCAGAAGAAGATGGAGAGACAACATCAAAGACATAACAGCACCAGATAACAATGGTTGAGGATACCAGAAGAGCAAAAATCAGAACTTCGTATCTCCCTCAATATCCAGGGAGGAGGAGGAGGAGGAGGAGGTGGTGGTGGTGGTGGTGGTATGGGCACTTGATTACATTTAACTTTCTTGAAAAACTTGCTCACTGTACTGTGAGAACTCATTCTTGGTCTTAACTTCTCGTGTAAGTCACGCTGACGTATTGAGCAAGCACAGTTTGTTTTTAGCTTTCTGTTTCAGCCTAGCTGAGGTTTTCTTCTGAGTTTCGCAACAGACACAAAACGAGGAGGTTGGAAAGACCTGTATTTTGCTGGACAGCTTCAACAAATTACTACCGGTATTAGCCAAAAAATAGGATGGGTTCAAACTAGACACAATTGTCAGGATCTGGACAGAACCGCGGTACTAGAGTCAATCTTCTCATGACGCCATTTACTTCTCCGTTTCCCAACCATACAGATAAAGAAAACTTCCCACTAATCAACGTGTGAAATGTTTGGAGATCAAACAAGGGAGATGCATATTTATCCAATTCTTCTATCGAACACGTTGCAATGTTGTAAAATATCCAGCAGAGGGAGCCAAATTAAAACACAAATTAAATGTTTGTTTTTTTTCCTAACAATAGCTAGGACCAAATGAGGAGCTTTTAAAGATATGTTTATAAATAAGAGATGAGATATGGAATGAATAGAATGCTGATAAGTTACTAAAACTATTTATGATGAAGGAGGAAATCATTTCTTTATACATTTCTTCTTCTTTGCTATATTCTTATTTTTTCCCCTTTCTTTTCTAAGTTCCCAATTTCTTTTCTTTTCTATTTTTTCTTTTTATTCTTTCACGTGATTTTGGGGATGCTGCAATGGACACAAGTGTGAAAAACGATCATAAGTTACTTTTTTCATTGCTGTTGTAACTTCAAAAGTTCACAAAGTGAACTATTGTGAGTCGAGGACTACCTGTATTGCATCGTGACACATAATGCAATAAAATCTTCTCTTTTTTCCTTTTTTTTGGAAGTAGGTTTTTTTTTCACCAATTCAAAGAATTTGGCAAAGGGGGCTGGGGGGGGCTCTTTGCTGTCTAAAGCCTTGCTAAACAACCTCTAAACCAAACTACCAGCAGAAGGAAATGGAGCAGCATGACATTCTCAGAATAATCTCAGATCTTTCACTGAGGGCAATTGCTGCCCACTTCCTATGGAACGTTTCTTGGCTGGGTTTCTCTTAGTAAGAATCTCCAACAGCAGCGGGAAGTGATAAGCCTCCACTGGCCTTCATAGATGGCTAGAGCTGGTTAAGACATTTTCTAGACTACTAGAAAATTCAAGGAGAACAGGCTAGGTTAGATGTCATTCTGTTTGGGCACTAACCTGGTTTGGCTTGGTTTTAATTCAGAGATCTATAAAATTCAAACATCGATGGCATTTCTCTCCACCTGTTAACCCTAAGGCTCTTTGGATGTGCGGAAAGTGCAACTTCAATCATTCACAGCAATTTGATAGAATAGAATAGAGCTGGAAGGGACCTTGGAGGTCTTCTAGTCCAGCCCCCTGCTCAGGCAGGAAACCCTATACCATTTCAGACAAATGGCTGTCCAGTTTCTTCCTAAAAACTTTTCAGTGTTGGAGCATTCACAGCTTCTGGAGGCAGGTTGTTCCACTGATTAATTGTTCTGTTAGGAAATTTCTCCTTAATTCCAGGTTGCTTCTCTCCTTGATCAGTTTCCAACCATTGTTTCTCATCCTTCCCTTTCTTTCTTTCTTTCTTTCTTTCTCTCTCTCTCTCTCTCTCTCTCTCTCTCTCTCTCTCTGTCATTTAGTTCTGCATTAATTTAAAAATTCTTTCCAATTTGTACTTGCTTCACTCTGGTTTTGTTCTTTTAGATTTTGCTGACCATTGACCAAATAAAAGTTACCAATCTTATCAACCAGAAGGTTTCCATTAGATCACAACATGAGTCAGTAGCCAATCATTGAACTTCAGTAGCATATTTTCTCACAGAAATCAAAAATAAGGGATAAATCTATATCAATCTAATGGATATTTGCATTTATGTGACTCACCACAGCGATCACGGATGACCAGGTTCCTGCCTTCTTTCAGGTGTATCATTAACAGATATGCAAAGCAACTGGGTTTACTCAAACCATCACCAGCTCCCTCAAGAGTCTAGGAAAGGGTTTTGAAAAAAGGAAATTAGCTGAAGAGCCAATATAGGTAATACTCAGTCACCCTTATAGGAAACGGGTTCACAAAAAGTCAAATTCCATGCAGCAGTCAAGTCTTCATCCGGCCACTATCAAGCCAACCATCATCCTTCTCCACTGTTTGTTCCTTCACCTCCATGACTACCTAAGCAATTGCTGGCTTCCAGAGATGAAAATCACCCCCTTAAGCAATCAGACCCTCAATATGTCAAGTAGTCCTCAACGTACAACCACGATTGAGCCCAAAATTTCTGTTGCTAAGCGAGACAGTTGTTAAGTGAATTGTCTGGCTTTTTTCATAAGGTGTGTCTTCTACATGACGTGCCCCCACTCAGCCATGCTGCTCGGACCTCTCCTTAAAAACACATGATGGAACTGGAACAAATAATCAAATAATTTCCATTGCTGTTCCAGTGTGGTTGTTGACCACCCTAGAAGCTGCATACAAACAAAGGCTTCTTTACTGTAAAGAAATCGCTCCACACTAAAGTATCGCTGAGCTGATATTTAGAACCCTCCGATTAACTACAATTTCTTGAGTTTCACTCCATCGCCCTCAAGAACAACAAAATTACTCACAGGTTCAGATATCTGAGAAGAATATGAGGCGTCAAGGCTGGACTCTCCGTATGACTGCTACAGAAAAAGAAGGAATGGTGAATTAGGGAGATTTTGCTGAGATGTCGTTGCATTGCACTGAGGAAGGATTCAACCAGTTTCTATCTCGGAATAGTATAGGCCAGGGGTAGACAACCTGGGCTCTTTTATGACTGGTGGACTTCAACTCCCAGAATTCCTGAGCCAGCCTGGCTCAGCTTGGAAACCTCTCCCTTTCCCCTCAGCGTGGCTGGCTCAGGAATTCTGGGAGTTGA